>JAODAL010041817.1:0-35484 GCA_025379985.1 Phyllomedusa bahiana
GACACTTTTTTCCCCTTTCAAAACTCGGAAATTGCGGGCCCCACAAACCAGTTTGGGGTGCCCAGTATTTTCCCGTGGAAACTTTTAACTTGGGGGTTTGGCCAAAAGGGAAATGTCCAAGTAGGCCCCCACCCTTTTTGGGTTTATGGACTGCTCCAGGGCCTGCTGCTCTGCTGCTGGTGACTGCCCTCCCACTAGGCGGGGGAAGGGAAACTGCCTTTTTGGGGCTCCAGAAATTTGGGTTGCTGCTGATGGAGGGGTGGTACTTTCTTCCTTTCCCCCCCACCTTTTCCCCCCCAGCCGCGGGAGTAGTAAGTAGCGCTGAAGAACCCACCGGGCCCGGAACCCTGTCCAAAGGGGGGACGATAACCAAAATAAGGGAGTGGCCATCTGACTACGGGGGATTTTTTCCCCATAGTAAATTTTTGTTGATTTTCCTCCCCCCTCACAGCCCGGGAAAAAAGGCTCCCATTTTTACCCCTTTGCGAGGGTCCAATTGGGTGGGAGCAAAAAAAAATCATTCCCCCTTCCCGGGTCTTGGGCTATTCGGGCTGTCACTATCCGGAAAAACCGCATTCGGGGGGCCATCTGCACAAGTGACTCCGGGGGGTCCCTGCCTCCATCTCCACGTATACTGCCACGGTGCTTTTCGGGTCATCCTCCCTCTTTCCCCATTTTTCCCTTACCTCCTCCACTGCCTTTTCCCCCTCTCTTTTCACCTGGGGAAAAAAACCACTCATTTCACCAACAAAAGTTTTTGCCCAATGTCCCCCCCTCCTCCATTTTAGTCCCCCCGGGCTCATGTGGCCGGGAAAACTTAATCGCCACGTTTTCCTTCCCCCGCCCAAAAAAGATTTTTTTAGCACTGTTTCCCCGAAAAAAAAGCAAATGGAATGGGCTTTTTTCATCCCGTAGTCCTTTAACTGACAAAAACCGGGCCTCCTCGAATGGCCTCCCAAAAAAAGGGAGGGGTCACCCCCCCATGAGCTGCCAAAGTTTGGGCATCAAAATTTTCAAAAGGGAGAAATCCTTTCCGCCTGGGTCTTTAAAAAATCGTTAAGGGCCTTTTTTCTTTTCATACAGTCCCTCCAACATGTGCAGGGTGGAAATTTCCCAAAGGTGGGAAAAATCGAATATCAATTTTGTTGGGGGAGGCCATTCTGGGGCTGCAAAAATCGAGGGGGGGTTTTTCCTTTGGGTTTGTAAATTTTATGAAAAAGGGATGCAAAAGTTTTCCTCCCATTTTCCCGAATCTTTTTGAAGAACGTGGGGGAAAACCCTTTAGGAACCTTAAACCCCAAACCCAATTGAAACTTGGCCATGCAGGGGGGAAAAGGAACATCCCTCCCGGGGCAGCGCGGCACCAAGGTTTCCCCCCAATTTTTCCGTCACCATGGGCCCCATTTTCAGTTGGGGCGTAAAGCCAAAACATCCCCATTTTTTTGCTGCAGGGCGCGGACACTCCTTCCCCCGTGGGGACTTCCCTTCCCCGAGGCAAGCCAGGGAAAGAACCCCTTTAAACCGCTGTCCCCACACAAATTTTGGGATGATTTGGGGCATACTTTTTTAGACTTGGGGAAGGTGGGGGGGGGGCGGAGGAGGAAGGGCCCGGGCATTGGCCCAGGGAGCCCAGTTTACAACGTGGGGGAAAACGGGGCGGGCTCCTGCCAAGGGTTTTTTGGGGGTGCCTGGGGAGGGAAACAAAATTCACCCAATGGGCCGTAAAGGACATTTTACTGGCCCTGACCTTAGTTACAGCAAAAAAACTTTCCCCGGGTGCCGCCCCCTTGGAACAAACGATAAACTCAAGGGCTGGCCCACCCTTCCGTTCTACATTTTGATGGTTTCTGGTTTCTTGCCCAATTTTTGGGAAAAGAAATTTACGCTTTTAACTCTTTCCCTCTCGGCTCGGGACAAGCCATTTATTTTTTCCCGAATGGGGGCAGAGTCCCCCCATTTGGGAAAAGGGGGGGACGCATACCCCAAAAACTTGGAAGGGGCACCTAGCTCTGCACCTTAGATGGTTGGACCCTACTTTTGTCTCTTTTCAAACGCCTGTGAACGACTGTGGGGCCATGATTTGCGGGAGCAGGCATCTGGACCGGGGGGATGTGAAAAAAGAAACAGCCCCTTTTGCAGAGGTGGGGAGCCTTGACTGGGTGCAATGGCATGCGTGCCACTGGGACTTTGTTGCTGCGCGAAAATTGGGCCCCCACATCTGAGGGCCCCGATTTTACCTAGGCCAACCGAGGGGGGACGCTGCGTGGTTTTGACCCCAGGGCCGTGGGCCAAAAGTTTTGTTCCCTGGGACCGCTTAACTTTCTCCAAAAATTTTACATATAGCCCATAATTTGGGGTCCTCTGGTTCTCAGTAAAGAACTTCCAACCACCAGTAGCTGATTTTTAAAAACCGGGGCCCAAAAGGCCCCCCGCACTAGTGACTTTCTACCTGCCACTTCTCGCTGGGGGGCCCCCGTTCGGGTTTCCCTTTTTTGGACCTGCACAGCAGGTTTTTTTCCCCCTGGCCCCCTTGGCTCCCTTTACCTCAAACTGCTGGGTACCCTGCTGACTCACGGCCCCACAACCCCCTTGCCGGCCCGCGCCGCTGGGGAACGTGCAAACCCTTTTTCTCCTGACGATGATGAAAACCCTTGCTCACCCCTCCCAATTTCGGGGCCCACTCATCAAACATCGATTTGGTTTCATCGCCCCTGTTTTTCCTCATCACCGGCCCTTGGGGATTCAGAGGGGCCCGACCCCCCACAACATACCTCCCAAAACCCCTCTCCCCCACTAACTTTGCCGCCTACTCAAGAAGCAGGGATATTTCCCCATTTTTTCCCTGCCAAGAGGGTTCTGACTGCCCTCCTCAAATTGTTTATCCCCCGCTATAAAAAGGGGGCGCTGGGGGGCCCAGACCAATAGAAAATCCTGGGTGAGGGAACCGGGGGGGGACAGAGGGGGTTGATGACGGGAGGCCGCTGACCCCCACCCGGGCCATCCAAAAAGGGGTTTTTGTCAGCTTTTCCCCCCCGACTCTTGGCTGGGGTTATTTAGGGTGTCATCGGGGGGGAAGTATACCAGCCCAAACCCAATCAAGAACCCTTGGTTTGGGTAAAAACACATGGCCGGGAGATGACAAAACCCACAGTTTTCTGGCCTTTACCGTTTACCCCGATGCATGGGCCCTTGCTGTGCTGGGGACCCGGGGCCCCGCTTTCCCGGGGAAAGTTTGTGCCACTTGGGAAATCGCAGGTTTAAGAGCCTGCCACCTCTCTGGCTGAAAAAAACTGGATTTTGTTTTAAAAATGTAACAGCCCCTGTTTAGTAAAAATATCTGATAAAGATAAATACACCCCTTTTATTTTTACTCCCCAAAAGAACCCCAGTAAAAAAGCTTGGGTAACCCTTTAAAAATAAATTGGGGCTTCACAAAAAAACCAGGACAAAATTTACTTTTTGTGTGTCGTTTTAAAAACACTGGGGTTTTTTCTTTTAAAGTAAAAGCACAAAAAGGCTTAATTAAAACCCTTGGGAAAATTTTTGCTACAGGGGGAAAATTGGGTTCTTTTGGCGGAAAAAAGAAATGTTGTTTTTTTGGGCCCCAACAGCAAAACAACCCCTTTTTTAACCCCTGGGGTGTAAAAATTTGCGGAAAAAATTGAGCAAACCAAAAAAAAATACCAAACTTTTGTAGCGTTTTACAATGGGGTGTTTTTTTACTGTAAAAGGGAAAAACAGAAAAACTTGTAATTTTAAACCTTTGGTTTGTGAATTATGCTACAGGAAAAAAAAATTTTTTTTTTGGCGGGGAAAAAAACGGTTTTTTTTTAGTGACCACGGGCAGAAAACAACCTTAATTAAAACCCCCCGGGTTTTAAAAATTTCCCAAAAGAATTTTAGCAACCAAAAACTACCAGCTTTGTACATATTACAAAGCGGGGAAATTTTTCGGGCACAGCAAGAGAAAAACTGTAATTAACCTTTGGGTTTTGAAAAAAGCTTAAAAGGGAAAAAAAATTTTTTTTTGGGGGTGAAAAGACGGTTTCTTTTTAAATCACCACAACAGCAAAACAATGCTTTTAATTTTAACCCCTGGGGATTAAATTTCGCAAAAGAATTTAGCCAAACCCCAAAAAAGGGAAATGGGTATTTGGAAATTATAAACGCTGTTTCAAATTTAAAAAAAACAAAAAGGGAAAAGGGTAGATAAAAACCCTTTTAAAAACAATGTGGTTGTGAGCAGATTTGCATTAAAATGTATATGCACTCACTGGACTTGGGACTGGACACAACAAATTGGGCTTCAGGGTTTCCAAAAAACCCCCAAAACCCAAAATTTGAAAAGTTATAGAAGCAGTCTCTGAGACCAAAACTGTGACACCCCCCCAAAAAAAACGCTTGGGATAAAAATATTCTTTTAGTAAGAGATATCATTAGCAGCCGTGGCAGCACCTTCCCTCATCAGTACAGTGAGAGCGGTATGAGCTCCCAGCGTCGCGCCCGGACTTATATAGTGCGGTGATGTCACAGAATCCCGCCAGTCTCTGATTGGCTTCATCTCTGCACATGTCACGCAGGCTATGCCCTTCTTCCTCCCAGAGTTCTTTGCCCCATGTAACACCATGTGCTCGCAGCCATTTTATCAATCAAAAGCACACTTTGTTCACGGCAAGTACCCCAAACTTCGACTTCGTTCAGAACCAAAATTTTCCTGAAATTCTAAACGAATTCCACTTTGTTAGAATCAATTCGCCCATCTCTAGTCATTTCATGTCCCCTAAAAATTAGAATAAATTTAATCAAAAAAGTCACATGTATTCCAAACTGATAGCAATTAAAAGTATACC
Source organism: Phyllomedusa bahiana (assembly GCA_025379985.1). NCBI lineage: Eukaryota > Metazoa > Chordata > Amphibia > Anura > Hylidae > Phyllomedusa > Phyllomedusa bahiana. Next base: position 4,851 of record JAODAL010041817.1, read on the forward strand.
TCAGTCCGCACAACATGCTCCTCACTCAAGTCCGTAGGTGTTAGTACAAAAAAGTTATTGGTCTCAGAAAATAGCACCATGGCACACATTTCAGAAATAGAAAATGTTTGGAATTTTTTTACGGTACAAAAACATAAAGGAAACCGTACATGTTTGGTATTGCTGGATGCATATCAAACTATAAAATACAGATAATACATAATTTTTTACTGAAGATTGAACACTGTAAGAACAAAACTTCTGCAAACATGGCACAAGTATTTTTTTTTTTCTTCACATTTTGCCCTGCTTAGAATTGTTTTGCTGTTTTCCAGCATATTCTATGGTAATATTAGAAATTACACCTTGTCCCAGAAAATAAAAGCCCCAATATGTCTATGTTGATGAAAAAGGTTATGGCTCTGAGAAAGCTGGAAGGGAAAAGCAATTGTGAAAAAAAAAAAAAATAGGCCTAAGTGTTAAGGGTTTAAGCCTTAAGTCTGTCTTGTTACACAGTGGTAATGTTCACCCTTTATTAATTGTTGGCTATGCTGCACACATGAAAGAAACTAATAAGAGCATGGAACTGTTGTTAAAACACACCAAGTACAGCAACTACAACTGTTTGTCAGTGTTGTTGAAACCTTCCTCACTCTATATTTGAAATATATATATTTGAAATTCCATCTAGGGTTGAAGTGTGCATTTTGGTGACACATTTGTTTAACAGTGTTTTTTTAGCATTGGTCCATGAAAATGGGAAAACAAAATATCAATATCTACCTCCCCTTGTGTGTGCAAATGACGTTAGCTTTATTATGTGGCTTGGTACAATTGTGACAATACCAAATTTATATAGCTTTTATGTTTTACTACTTTAAAAAAAAATATGAAAAAGTGTGTATTTATTTTGCATATTCTGAAAACCATAACTTTTTACAGTTTCTGTTTGTGATTACAGCAACATTAAATTCATATTTTCTAATTTTTACTATTTTTAAACAATAAAAACCCTTGAAAACACAAATTTTTGCATCACCATAAACTCATAATTATAACTTTTTTATTTACTATTTTTATCATGTAAAACAATGTCTCCCTTGGATTGTCAGCACCACAACTATGAAGAAATCTCCACCCTACAGACTTTTAGGACTAGTGGAATTTTATAATGAACTTCCAGACCTCCATTTCTTGTATTTTTCCTGTGTTACGGGATGAAGAATAAGTGCAAGGTTCAGACTTGACAATACCAAAATTGACGGTAAAATGCAAGTAATCCACAAGAAGGAGATGTTGATCACTGATGAAATTTTATTTTCCTTCCTTTCAGCCTGTATTCTACATATGGCAGTTGCTGACGCCCGAGGTTTCGCTGGAACTTGAGGTGGGGCAAACAAAATCACTACAATACTATATACTGTATTCATTGAGATAATATTTTAACAGTTTTTATTTATTTCTAGGCTGTTGTAATGTACTTTTACTCGCTGATAATTCTATGATAACTCTATAACTATCCAAATGAGATTTGTCATAGATGCTGTATAGATATCTTATATAATTTGATATTCATTGTATGTTATATGATTTTATAATAATTTTATTTAATTTTATATTAATTTTTAATTGAATTATATTATTTTGGTATTCATTTGATATAACATCATTATACCTAGTTTTGGAATTGTCATAACTTACTTTTGTATGACTTTGGTGGTGTTATTTGGGAAAGAATTGGCATTTTTTTGTGTTTTGAAAATAAGTTGTTTAGTATGGCCCCAGCTGTTTTTCAGGAATTCTGTTGAATCTATACACATTTGGGGCACTTTGCTCACGCCACTTAAGATGTGTCACATTTACAGTATCTACAAATGCATTTTCTCATCAAATAAGTGGAACAACATAGTTAGTGATGAGCGAACAGTAAAATGTTTGAGTTCGAGTCAAACATCGAACTTTGAGAAGTTTGGTTCGAAGTCGAACTTCGAACCAAATTAAAGTCAATGGGAGAAAATTTTTAGGTTAATTTTTATACCTATACAGGTGAAGAGAAGCTGTAATTACCATCCATAACAGTACACCAACACTAGGCGCATTACACGCCGGGCACGACACATTGTAATGTGCCTACAAATGATATGCTGTGCACCACCATAACACAATGCGCCTATCGAGGTACATTACATAAACTAATAATGATATGTTATGCGCCTTCATTGCGCAATGTGCCTTGATAGGCACATTGCATAAAATACCAATGATATACTATGTGCCGTGATTTCCGCAATGCACCTTTTTAGGCGCAATATGGGCAACATGTATGAAAACTGTTAAGGTCTAAAACTCACTTTTTTGCCCGTATGGCATTATGGGAAAGGAGCTGAGAAGCTCAAGCGCCCACTATTGGATGTAACAGCATCACCCATCTGTAAACAGTCATTTGGGGTGTTTGTCCCTTGTCAGTACAGAGCCGAGCGATGCTGACTTGGCTGAATGGGAGGCAATGAGTGGCTCAGAAAGGGAAGATCTCTCCTTTGGGAGAGCACCATATAGACATGTGGAGATTCGAAATTGCCTTTTGCACTCCACGAAGCATCTGCAAATCACAAGGCATTATGGGAAAGGAGTTGAGAAGCTCAAGCACCCTCTATTGGATGTAACAAATCCTCAATTTGCTTATGACCCACTGGGTCTTTGGAAAGCAAGACGGATATTTATCCAAGCAACAAAGTGAGTTTGAGACCAAAACCGTTTTCATACATGTGGCCCTATGTTTACTATGCAAGGTATACCCAACGCCACATTTTTGAGAGGATTGTACCTTCAGACGCACTTTACACTGCTTTACTGTGCCTTAAAACTGTCGCAGCAACGCCAATTTTCAGACATGAAAACTATTAAAATAGCATGCCGAACGCGATGTCGAACTCAAACGTTTACTCAAACAAACAGTAAAATGTTCAGTTCCCAAGTCTTACAGTTTAAGGGCAATGCCACCAAATACAAATGAAATATATGTAAACTTTTGACTTTGCAGAAAGTAATAAAAATGCCTTAAAAATGCTTTCTCTCATTATTCTGGAATTTGCCAAATATAAATTATTCTGGTATTCCTAATTGACCTAAAACAGATAAGGTTTATTTTGATATCATGTCAGATAGTGAGAAAAATATGCATATGTGTCTTTTTATATAGTGTATGTAAACTTCTGGTTTCAACTGTATATATTTAAATCGGGAGCTGTTAAGCATTTTGTAGAGAAACATAGTGGAAATTTGTAATATTTCTCTTTTTATGGGATAGAAAAGGTTAATAGACCGTAGAGAGGAGGAGATTGGGAAGAACAAGCGAGAGTCTGGGAGGCGATCTGGATCCTGAATATGGGCAGCAACCTCAACAATAGGAATGATCTTATGTATATTTATGCAAAGTGATGATCAGAAACATATGTTAGAAATATGATTGTGAATATAGCAGTATTTCTGTTATTTTACAGGGGTAATTTAAGAGTTAGATTTGTAAGGTTCTAAAATTCTGAAGTAATAGCTAGGTATCCAATGAATTTTCCTGAATATATTTTTAAGGAATCAGGTGTGTGCAGGAAAGTGCTGTGAAGAAGAACTGACAAAGGTTGGAAACACATAGACTGTGCACATGCACCTGCTTGTGTGTCTATTGATGTATATAAAGATTTAATCCCGCAATAAGGAAGCTTTATTTTATGCTGGAGCATCATCTTTCTTTGTAAGGATTTTCTATGCATATTTAATCCCGGTGGCGGCCGGCAGCTCCGTGCATCTTTCAACAGTGAGGGGAATGATATCAGCATTATATGGAAATACATCAACTAACTGGACAGCAGATCAGGTGAGCGAACTAAGCGGAGAAAGTTGTGGCATGCCAGTCCAGGAACTCCTCTATCAATCACAGTGTAAGCCCAGTGAGCTTTAGCCTTATATATTATATATTGACTTTCAAGTAGTTTATGCTCACTTTGTCTCCTCAAGCTGTGGGTGGAACTATAGCAGTGATTGGCATATTCAGTTTCTAGCTGAGCCATTACCCTGACACGTATAGGGGATCTAATCTTCATTAAACAAAAGCTATAGGTGTTATGAGGACTGAATACAATGGATTTAGGTATAAACAGATATTGTTAGAGATAATTAGAGTGGCACAATGACAGAGTGTGGAGGTGGCACAAACAGGAGTAGGCCACAGAGTGGCACAATGACAGAGTGTGGAGGTCACAGCAGCAGCCACAGCAGCAGCATGAAGTCCGAGAGTGGCACAATGACACAGTGTGGAGTTAACGGCATCAACAGCAGCAGCATGAGGTCAGAGAGTGGCACAATGACAGAGAGTGGAGGTCATGGCAGCAGCCACAGCAGTAGCATGAGGTCAGACAGTGGCACAATGACATTCTGAAGGTGGCAAAAACAGGAGTAGGCCACAGAGTGGTACAATGACACAGTGTGTAGGTCACGGCAAGGGCAACAGCAGCATGAGGTCAGACAGTGGCACAATGACATTCTGGAGGTGGCAAAAACAGGAGTAGGTCACAGAGTGGCACAATGACACAGTGTGGAGGGCACGGCAGCAGCCACAGCAGCAGCATGAGGTCAGGCAGTGGCACAATGACATTATGGAGGTTGCAAAAGAGCAGTAGGCCACAGAGTGGCACAATGACAGAGAGTGGAGGTGATGGCAGGGAACACCCATGGGTCAGTAAAGTGGCAAATACAAGGTTTTGGAGGTGACCGAAAGCAGCAACAACAGCAGCAGAAAGCAAAAGGGTTTCAAGAGTGGAAACAAGGGACAAGTGTGGATGTCACGGAAACCAGCAACAGCAGCAGCAGATGGGGTCAAAGAGGGGGGGACAATGACAGAGTGTGGGGGGGTGGGGGGGCCAAAATCCCCATTCCCCGGTAAAGAAGGGGGTTGGCGGATGGAAAAAAATTCCCAGCAGATTGTGGGAACAGGGGGGTGGCGGCATCAGAATAGGGCTGGGGCAGGTAGTTTAAACCCCCAGCCCTCATTTCTCACAGTTTGGGTGAGGCGTAAATAGCTGATTTTGTCTGCCCGCCTAAGGCTTGGGGTGGGGTGGAAATCATGGCCGATCCACCCCTGATTCATCTTGAAAAAAGGTCAGTCTTTTTCCACTTTTCCCCAGGGAAACAAGTTTTTTTTCCCCTTTGGGGGTTTTCGAGGGCCCCCCGGCCGCACTGAAACACCTGTTTCTGAGGCCCTAACGGGCCCGGGGCAGGAAGCTTCTCCATTGCAAACTGGGCAAGTTGCGGCCACAAAACCATTTTTGGCTCCCCCGAAGTCCAGGGGAAATCTTTTTAACTGAGGTGGCAGAGTGCGTCCAAGAAAGGCCAAACCTGTTGGTTAAATTTTTCTGCCCAGGTCCCCCTGCTGTTTGCTGGGCGCGCCCCATCACTGGCGGGTAAAAGGAAGCTGTTTAAAATCATTGCCCCTCCATACTTGGGTTGCTCCTGCAACCCCCCCCTTTCCCCCCCAGCAGCTGGGGAGTATAGTGGCGTGAAGAACCAGCCGGTCAAAACCCGTCAGAGGAGGGACAATGCCCCCTATAGGCAGCGGGCCCAAATGACTACGGAGGATTTTTCCCCATAGTAAATTTTAGGTTTTTCCCCCCTTCAGCAGCTGGGAAAAAGGCTCCCTTTTTGGGCCGGAGCGGGGCGTCCAATAGGTGGAGAGCAAGAAGGGCATCCCTCTACCTGATGGTGACTATTTAAACTTTCACTAAACCAGGGAAATCAGCAAAGCTTTGGGGCCACCCCACAAGGGGGGGACTCCGAGGGGGGTTTTCCTTTCCCCCATCTCCACTGTAATCTGCCACGGGGGCCTTTCGGGGCATCTGCCTTTTCTTTCTCTCTCCATCACCTCCTCCAGCGCTCATTCCTCCCTCTTGTCACCTGGGTAGAAAATCCCCCCTTTTTTTCACCCCGGGGCAATGTTCTGCCCAATGGCCTCCTCCTCCTCCAGTTCAGTCCCCCAGGAATCAAGTGGTCCCCGAGATGTAGTCCCCCACATCTCCAGTCCCCCTGCCCAGACAGATTTTTTAGCATCTGTTTTCCCGGGGCATGAAGCAGTGGAAGATTTATTTATCCCGTAGTCCTGGCACTGACAAATAAAGTCGCCCCCCTGAATGGCCTCAGCAAACGGCAGGTGTCACGCATGAGCTTTCCAATGGCTGACTAAAGTTTTCACAAAGGGGGGTACTCCCGTCCGCCTGGATCATCAAAAAATCGATAATGGCCTTTCTCTGTTCATTTCAGGGGGGCCCGGGCCAAAAATGTGCAGGGTGGAATTCCAACGGGGGGGCCCAAAATCACATATCAGAGGGTGTTGGGCGAGGCCTTTTTAAACCCCTGAAACTCAAGGAGGGTGTTTGGCTTTTGGGAGGAATGGGGTGAATGCATGCCCATTTTTCCCCGGCCATTTTCAGAATCTTCCAAAAATCATTGGAAGATTCAGGAAAACCTTTTTTACAACCCCCAAAAAGAAAAACATGCGCCAAGCAAGGCAAAGGGCCATTCCCCCCTCGGGGCCCTCACAGACTACATGTTTCCTCCCCTTGTCTGTCACCCTGGTTCTGATTTGCAGTTGGGGCGGGAAAACCACACATCGTTTTCCCTTGCTGCATGACGCGGAGCATTTCCCTCCCCTGTTGACTTCGTTCGCCGAGGCAAACCCAGGTGTAGAACTGCGTGAACACCGCTGTGCCCTAACACATGTGGCATGATGGAGCAGTACATGTGGAGGCTGAGGTGGTGGGGGTTGGTTTGGAGGAGGAGGAGGCGGACATTGGCGCAGGAGCCACAGTTTGACAACGTGGAGGAGAAAGCAGCATCTCCTGTCCAAGTTGTTGGTGTGCCTGGGCAGGATGCATATTCACCCAGTGGGCCATAAAAGACATGTACTGGCCCTGACCTTAGTTACAGCTCCAGACGTCCGCACTGTCGTGCACCTTGGAACAAACCGATAAGCTCAAGGACTGGCCCACCTTGTGTTCTAAGTATTTTTGTAGTGCTGGTACTGCCTTTTTGGAAAAAAAATTTATGGTTTGGGAACTCTCCATCTCGGCTCGGCACAATGCCATTATTCTCTGAACGGTGCAGAGTCCACCATTTGGAAAGGGAGGGACTTCAGTACCAAGAACTTGGACAGGAGCACGGTCAGCTTCTAGACCTTAGGAGGGTTGGACGATACTGTTGTCTCTTTGCAATCGCCTCGCTGAACGACTGCTGGCGCCATAGTAGCGAGGAGCAGGAGCATCTGGACCGGAGATGATGGCAAAGAAAACAGCCCTTCTGCAGAAGTGGTGGAGCCGTGACTGGCTGCAATGGCATTGCGTGCCACAGGGCGCTTGCTGCTGTTGCTGCGGCGGCAGGATGGACCACCACATCTGAGCCACGTTTCTCCCAGGCCACCGGATGGTGATGCTGCATGTGTTGACGCAGGGCCATGGTGCCATCGTTAGCTCCCTGGCCACGCTTCACTTTCTGCCCACGGATTCTACATATACCCATATTCGGCTCCTCTGGTGTCTTACCAAAGAACTGCCACACCGCCGAGTAGCTGATTTTACCGCCAACACTCCGCACTAAGTGACTACTACCGCCGCTTCCTCGCTGAGCCCCGTGCCGCTACTTTCTTGGACCTGCGAAGCGGGTTTTTCACCCCGTGGCCGCTTGGCGCGGAGCCCAGACCACATAGTAGATCTCTGACTGAGGGAACCGGATTGGACAGAGTTGGGTTGAGGACAGGTGATGGCCGCTGACCCACTCTCGGGCCATGCCAACTAAGGGTTGTGTCTGACGTTCCCACCGACTCTTGACTGGAGTTGTCAGATGGCATCTGGGAGGAAGTGGATGACCTAGTCAACCAATCAAGAACCATTGGGTTGCTGATCAACACACGGCCGCTAGATGACAGCGGCAGTTGTGACATCACCGAGTGTCCCCTGCTGCGACGTCCCCTTGCTGTGCTGCGACCTGGGCCTGCTCCAGTAATGTTTGTGCCACTGCCACTAGCAGGTGAAGAGCCTGCCACCTCTCTGTCTGACATACTGTTTGTTCTAAAATGTACAGACACTGTTTGATGAAGATGTCTGTATATGATAAAAACACACACCCTGTATTTGACTCCAAATGAACCCACTAGCAAGCTTGGATAACCCTTGGATATAAATTGCGCTCCACAAATGGCCAGGAAAAATTTACTTGTATGTGCCGTTTAAAAACAACTGTGAATTTTATTGAATATAAAAGCACAAACAGGCTTAATTAACCTTCGGATATGAATTGTGCTAGGTGAAAAATATTGTTTATTTTACTAAGTAAAACTGCAGAAAAATACTTATTTAACCCTTGGATGCAAATTGCGCAAAATAAATATGCTGCCAACAATTACCAGCTTTGTAGCGTGTTAAAACGGCGTGTTTTTTAAGGAACACAAAAAACAGAAAAACTTGTAAAATTTAAACCCTTTTGGTTTATGAATTATGCTACAGCCAAAATTTCTTCTTTGTAGGTGAAAAAGGAACTTTTATTTTAATGAATACAACTGCAGAAAAATACTTAGTTAACCCTTGGATGTAATTTGCGCAAAAGATACATGCTGCCAACAATTACCAGCTTTGTAGCGTGTTAAAACGGCGTGTTTTTAAAGGAACACAACAGAAAAACTTGTAATTAACCTTCGGTTATGAACTATGCTACAGCCCAAATTTTTTTTTGCCGGTGAAAAAGAACGTTTCTTTTACTAAGTACAACTGCAGAAAATTATTTAGTTAACCCTTGGATGTAAATTGCGCAAAATAAATATGCTGCCCAACAATTACCAGCTTTGTAGCGTGTTAAAACGGCGTGTTTTTTACGGAACACAACAACAGAAAAACTTGTAATTAACCTTTGGTTATGAATTATGCTACAGCCAAAATTTCTTCTTTGTAGGTGAAAAAGAACGTTTTTTTAGTGACCACAACAGCAGAACAGCGCTTAATTAACCCCTGGATGTAAATTGCCCAAAAGAAATATGCTGCAAACAATTACCAGCTTTGTATTGTGTTAAAACGCTGTGTATTTTACGGAACACAACATCAGAAAAACTCGTAATTAACCTTTGGATATGAATTATGCTACAGCCAAAATTTCTTCTTTGGCGGTAAAAAGGTATGTTTATTTTAATGAATAAAACAGTAGAAAAATACTTAGTTAACCCTTGGATGTAAATTGCGCAAAAGATATATGCTGCCAACAATTACCCAGCTTTGTAGCATATTAAAACGGCGTGTTTTTTACGGAACACAACAACAGAAAAACTTGTAATTAACCTTCGGTTATGAATTATGCTACAGCCAAAATTTCTTATTTGGGGATGAAAAGGAACGTTTCTTTTAGTGACCACAACAGCAGAACAACGCTTAATTAACCCCTGGATCTAAATTGCGCAAAATAAATGAGCAACAAAAAATTAAGTGGTAAATTTTGGGTTTTTAAAAACACTGTTCTTTAACTGAATACAACAGGAAAAAGGCTTAGATAACCCTTGGATATTCAATGTGCTCAAGAACTGAGCAGATAGCTTAAAAGTATATGCAGCTGAATTTGGGCCACACTGGACCTCAGTTCCAATACCCCAAAAAATAAGAATTAGAACGTAAGAGAAGCAGTCTCTGAGACAAGCTGTGACACCCCCCAAAAATCGCTGTATAAAAGTGAGTTATTTAGTATGAGATATCATAAGCAGCAGCGGCGACAACAGGAGCAGCTTCCCTACACAGTACAGTGAGAGGAGTGTGAGGAGCGAGCATGGCAACTGGAATTATATAGTGCGGTGACATCACAGAATCCCGCCGTTCTCTGATTGGCTTCATCTCTGCACATGTCATGTAGGCTACCTCCCAGACTTCTTTGCCCCATTTTATCAATCAAAAGCACGCTTCATTCCCACGAATCACCCCTAACTTCGACTTCGTTCAGAATCGAAGTTTTCCTGAAATTCTAAACGAATTCCACTTTGTTAGAATCAATTCGCCCATCTCTAGTGACAGGTCACTTCTTTTTAAAGACATATGCTAAACACTGAGAAATACGATCATAAAATCATCTATCAATCATAATCTAAACTATGAGGATGATTTTAATGGTAGCAATTTTTTACCATATTTGCAGGGCGTATTTTGGCACAATCAGGCATAGAAATATGCTGTGTGAATATACCCTAACAGACTCTTCATGTTAAAAGCTAATATTTGTAGTGAGAAAACCCCTATAAGTAGATAGAACAGGAATGTTTAAAAAGGTGTTTGAACATTTACAAGAATGGACAAAAAACAAGTTGGGAGGAGAACATAAAAGGGAGATGGAAAGAAGGAGGGAGCAAATAGTGTGAGCACTGGAACCGCACAGTTTCTGTCTGATACTGATACCTTATATCAGCAGCAATCAACTCACTGAGCTTTGCTTTCACCACAGGAGAATTCAGAAATCAAACCTGTGAGAGTATAACATTGCATTTTGATGGAATACTTCTTTTTAGCACTGCATCAAATGTATCAACAGGGATGATTATCTACACAGCTAGGGAATTAAGGTAAAAATCTAAACACTTTTCTTTTCTTGTTGAATGTTCCATTTATAATCTTTTCATTCTATGTTTATATTACTCAATTTCAAGTGTTAAATGTTTTCTTGGTAGAAAGGGAAAAATATATGTTTGATAAGCTTGTTTCTGTGAGCAGCTGTGTAATATGATTTTGCAGTGTAAAACTGCCATGTGACACTTTGTCTTGACATTAAGCTTAAATATGTTAAAACATTTGGAATGGGGGAATATTTTGAACTCAAATGCTATTCATATACTGTAGCAATTCAAGCATGTCTTACAGCTGCATAGGGCAAAACATTTTTTGCTGATATATTTTATAAGAAACCCATACTTAAAAGTAGCATATCAAACAATTATTAGTGTAACAGGACAAAGGTAAACAGAATAATAAAATACATTAGGGTATTTAGCAATATTAGTACCGTCCACTTTGTAGGTATTAAAGTTCATAAATATATTGATGAAACAAATTGATGAAACAAAGATTTTCATTGTGAGAAAGTTGACAGACAGATTGATAAATACTAGTAGATGTCTAAAGATTAAAAAATATTGTTGGCTAACAAAATAGTTTATTACTACATTTAATTTCTATAAATCAAATTGATAAAATTAAGCAATCTGGGTATAAAAGAAGAGAGAAGTGAGAGCAAAGATTCAGAACTTTTATTAATCTAACTGTGTTTTAAAAAAGACTCTAGTTAAAAAACCCACTTTAATTCTACACTGAGTAAACTGCTAATAACATGACTTCCACGTGTTGAAAGGATTTGGTATGATTACAGCAATGGGAGATTCAAGATCAAAAAGGCAATAATCTAGCCTTAGGCTGTGCAGCAACAGCAGTCTGGGTTCATTGACTTTGGCTTTAAAGACAAGTGAAGTGATCAGCTCAAAGATACATTTGTGACCTCAAAAGGAATTTGATTTTGAAATGGCTTGCATCGTATTGATTTACAGAATGTTATTTTCAACGTATTTGATCTTTTTAGACTTTTGCTCTGAAAACTTTTTTGGCATTTTTTTTTTTTTTTTAGCCCTGCATGCCTTTTTACTTTTAGGCTATGTTCACACGGCTTAAATTGGGACGTATCTCGCCCCGTATTTCGCGCCGTATGGCGCTAAATATGGGGCGAGATACGTCCCAGTCATTACGGTAATCCACAGTTCTCATAGAGAACTATGGATTACGGCTCCTCTCCCCGCTCGGACAATACGCCGAGCAGATAGAGAAGTGACATGTCAATTATTCACGGCATATACGCTCCATGAATAAGGAATGTCTATGGGGCTGGCTGCCCATTGCCCCGCCCCCGCTCCTGAGCACACAGCACAATTGCGGGCGAAATACGTCCCGCAATTATTGCTGTGTGAACATTGCCTTATTGTTGCAACGTTGAAGCTTCACTTGTCCACAAATTTAACATGACAACTTTCTGTACACTAACGGGCATATGTTTGATTTTTGGCACCCATGCACCATTTTTTTTGCGCACATTTGTAGCGTATAATGCGCCTGAATCTTTGAACTACTGCTGGTCATAAGTGACACTTCTGGCTCAGATAAACCACTTTTAAAGTGATTTAGCTGTTCCAGTAGTAATGCGCCACAATTTACCATACTAAAGTTATACATTTGTAGCTTCATACGTTTTTAGTGTGAAACGCCTCCATCATGCTCTCCAATCTCAAGCGCATTATAAAGTACCGCGGGCTGAAAAGACGCCAGACTTCCGGCACAGCCCCATTTATACATGTCGCTCTACGTGATTATACCTATATAGTAAAAAAACTTCAATGATTTAATAGCTACACCAAATTTGAGTTCTTAAACAAAGTTTTTATCATCATTCTCTGTTGTTTTCTTTTTTTTTTTTTTTAGACTTAGCCTATGCTACTTTTGGCTATACAGCAAAACATGTACACTATAACATACACTCTAATCATATTCCAAATATATACTATTTTGAGCAGACATTTGCCATCCATTTTTTACTTTTTCAACTTGTTTTCTATTGGATGTTTTTCTTTGCAATTTGATTGGGTAGGTTTGTTTTTATTTTCATGTTGAATAAAGACATATACGTTTACAGCATGGGCACATAGTCTAGTATATTTTTTCCATTGACATACACATTTAAAAAATGTTGACTGTAACATATACATTTTTGTTTAACTTGAAAAAGCGCTGTGCCCTGCATCTTCTATCTGATAAAATGTAATGGATGTTTGAGGGATAATATAAAAATGTGCAGGGGTCCCAGCGGTCTGTGTTCTCTGCTGTATACTGCCCTTTATAGGTTCTCTGTCCTGTTCACCTTCCTCTTGACCTGTGAGCAGGGGCGTTGCTAGGGTCCAAAAACATCCGGGGGCCCGGGCCCCCTGTGTTAAGTTTTGCTCAGTAGGGCTGGGTTCACACGGCATTTTTCACGCCACATTGTGAACTGCGGATGTATTTTTATAGAGAAAAAACATATGTTCCTGTCACTAATTTTCTGCAAATTCCACATAGATCCCGTCCATCACCTCATCAGTCATTGTACAATCAAAGTCAACACTAACAAATTTGCTTTTCAAAATCGCTCGCCTCCGCATGACAGTGCAATACCTTACAAATAAGTCATCAACTAATACACCGATACATGGAGCAAATCTACCAGACGAATGATTGTTACTAAAAACACTCCTACAAAACCAAGACCCAAAACTATTACTACTTAAGGATCATGTAATACTGCCAGACCACGGCCAAACGTGACCACCACGTGTCCTACACAGGCTCTGAAAACGTGTATTACTGCCATACAGTGACCAGATAGTGGTAGGTACTAGTTGTATGTTGTCTCTACAGAAATATAAGCGATTACACTGAAGTTACATTTAGTGACTCGCAGGAGGCATCTTTTCTGATCGGAGTCGTTCACTTTCCCGTCTATCCTCCATCCGGCCCAGATCGCCATGATGACTTCACCCAGCCACGAATCATCTCTGCAGAATTTACCACACAAACATTTTAGAATCCTAATTTTTCCAGCAACTATATAAGCCAGGTGTCTGCTGTGGGATATGGGGAGTCACCCATTGTTCCTTTATAATCCCCCATTAGGTAGGTTTATAGATCCCCCTCCCAGTAGGTAGAGATATAGATCTCCTCAGTAGGTATGTAGGTTATATGACTCCCAGTAAGTAGGTATAAAGGTTATATGTTCCCCAGTAGGCTGAGATATAGATTATAAGTTCCCCCAGTTGGTAAATAGATAATAGGGCCCCATTATATAGATAGGTAAGTGTCCCCAGTATATAGAAAGGTAATAGGGCCACTAATATATAGATAGGTAATAGGGCCCCCAGTATATATAGATAGATAATATGGCCTCCAGTATAGATAGGTAACAGGGCTCCCAGTACATATAGGTAGATAACAGGGCTCCCAGTAAATATAGGTAAATAATAGGGCTCCCACTACATATAGGTAGATAACAGGGATCCCACTACATATAGGTAGATAACAGGGCTCCCACTACATACAGATAGCTTATAGGTCCCCCAACACTAGATAAGTAGATTATAGTTAGGTTATAGGTCCCCCAGCACATGTATAAGTAGGTTACAGGTTCCCCAGCACATTTAAAAGGTAGTTTACAGCTTTCCCAGCACATAAAGAGGTAGTTTATAGGTTCCCCAGCACATCCAGAGGTAGTTTATAGGTTCCCCAGCACATCTAAAGGTAGTTTATAGGTTCCCCAGCACATCTAGAGGGAGTTTACAGGTCCCCCAGAATATCTAGCCATAGTTTATAAGTTTCCCAGTACATCTAGTGGTAGGTTATAGGTTCCCCAGCTTATGTATAGGTAGTTTATAGGTCCACCAGCACATCTAGACATAGATGTTTGGATCTCCCAGCACATCTAGCCATAGTTTATAGAGTCCACAGCACATCTAGCCATAGTTTATAGGGTCCCCAGCACCTCTAGCCATAGCTTATAGGGTCCCCAGCACGTCTAGTCATAGTTTATAAGGTCCCCAGCACGTCTAGCCATAGTTTATAAGGTCCCCAGCACGTCTAGCCATAGTTTATAGGGTCCCCAGCATATCTAGATGTAGGGTTTAGGGTCCCCAGCACTGTAAATCCCCCAGCACATATATAGAGGTCCCCCAGCACTGTATATCCCCCAGCACATATATAGAGGTCCTCCAGCACTGTATACCCCCCAGCACATATATAGAGGTCCTCCAGCACTGTATATCCCCCAGCACATAGATAGAGGTCCCCCAGCACTGTATATCCCCCAGCACATATATAAAGGGTCCCCCAGCACTGTATATCCTCCAGCACATATATAGAGGTCCCCCAGCACTGAATATCACCCAGCACATATATAGAGGTCCCTCAGCACTGTATATCACCCAGCACATATATAAAGGGTCCCCAGCAGGTATAAGGCTAATTAAAAGTAACAAACTGCCACTACTCACCTGACCTCGCTCCCTGCCGCTGCTCCCGGTCTTCTTCTTCGGGCGGCGTGATGTCATCAGCCCACTCAGGCAGCATGATGACGCTCACGCCGCCTGTGCTGTGTACTCTGATGAGCCACATCCTTCCTGCGGCTTACCCGAGTACTCTGCGGAGCGGAGAGCCATCCCTCTCTGCTCTGCAGAAGCCTGTAACTGTTTGTGCGGCCGGCGGATGCACAAACAGTTAGACCTGGTGCCACTGCCATCACCAATCGGCAAGGTCCTATGCTGATAGCTTAGCGATCGGTGGCGGCGCCGGGGACGACGATACTCGACGGAGCAAGAAGCGTTCGCTCTCTGCTCCACGAAACCCTTCAGCTGTATGTGTGTCCAGCGGACGCACATACAGTTCAGGTGGTGGTCGGCGCTCCACGCCCACAGCAGCGGCCTGGAGCCCGGCGAGGTTAGGGGCACGGGGAGTTTTATCCGGGGCTTGTGCCCCGGATGAAACAGCCTAGCGACGCCCCTGCATGTGACCCCAGCTATAAGAGGAAGTTCCTGTCTTTACTTTGGCTCAGTCCATTGTTATGTTGTACATCTTTCTGAGAGGTTTTCAATCTGAGCTCCTGCCAGCTTCTCAGGTCTGCTATCCTGGACTTAACCCCTGAGATGCTAGTTCAGTTCCTGCAGTCCATCAGAGCTCCTGACCACCTGTCTGGCATATTCTGCTGTACCTGTCCCCGTCCAGTACCTGCTGTGTTTCTGCTGTCCTTGGACTTATACGTTTACATGCTATATCATGCCGTTATACCAGCCCAGTTACCTGCTGTATCCTGCTGTTATACCAGTCCAGTTTCCTGCTGTATACGTTTTCCGGCTGTACCTGTCTACAACCGCTTCTGTGCTTGGAGTTCCTTTCCTGCACGTCGGCTGTCACCGCATGTAGCCACGTTAGGGGTAACGACCTGGGGGTTCCCCGCAGCAAAGTCCGTTCTGCTTTACGGCGGGCTCTGGTGAAGAACAGGGGCCCCTTAGACTCCGCTCCCTGGCGTGGATCTCTATCTACCATCTCGCCTGCGGTGATCACAGTGGATCCACACCCGGTTCCAGCGATCGGCACCTCAGTGCATGCTGTTACCGCTGCATCGTGACAGAATGGACTGACCATGGATTCCGCCATGGTGATCCTGTATTCGTGTTTGCTGTTACCTGCTGTCTTGCTAGTCTGTTACCTGCCCACTGGCTCATGGGTCGCCAAGAGTGTCAGTACCCATGTCCGCTGGCTCATGGTTCGCCCAGAGTGTCAGTACCCGTGTCCTCTGGCTCATGGTCCCGCCCAGAGTGTCCGTTAGCTCATGGTCCTGCCAGGAGTGTCCGTTAGCTCATGGTATCATCCAGAGCGTCCGTTAGCTCATAGTCCCGCCCAGAGCATCCGTACCCATTTTTGCTTGTTTTCCCGCCCTGAGCTCCCTCCCATTTTGCTTAGTGCCCCGTTTATTCCTCTCATGCACCTACATTTCTAGCTTTTCCCTATACTGGCTGTCATACAGCATGTACTTGGTTTTGGGATTGCCCCCGTAGAGGTTGGGGACACCTGACCTATGTGGAATTCCATTCTGTGATTTGAAGGGGGCTTTGAAGGGGTTACTGTCACAGTTCATGCTCCGGTCCCTGCCTTGGACCGTCGCCATGTCCGTGTCTGCCATGTCTCTGCTGGGGCTCCCTATGCAGGGGTCTCCGTGATCTGTGTTCTCCGCTGTATACTTGCCTGTCCTGTTGCTCTTGCTTCCTGGGGTCCTGTACGTGCTCTGCACCTCCTAAAGCACGCGCGTGGCAGCTTCCTACCCTTTATAGGTTCACTGTCCTGTTCACCTTCCTCTTGACCTGTGACCCCTGGCTATAAGAGGAAGTTCCTTTCTTTGCTGTGGGTCAGTCCATTGTTGTGTTGTACCTCTTTCTGAGAGGTTTTCCATCTGAGCTCCTGCCAGCTTCTCAGGTCTGCTATCCTGGACTTAACCCCTGAGATGCTGGTTCAGTTCCTGGGTGGATCCACAGCCAGTTTCAGCGATCGGCGCATCGTGACAACTTATCTGCAGTGATTTTATTTTTTCGCATTGCTAAAGTATTTTTGGTCCTCTGGTGGATATATCTATACTTTGTATTGGCATTATTGGGCATTTTATCTAACATAGAGGAACCATTATTAATACCTTATATACTTATATTTGTCCTAGACCTGTCTTGCTATGTCTCTTCTTGCCTACTTCTGTATGATTTTGGTCCTATACTTAGCTATACTAAGGCTTTACAGGAAGAGCCTTTGTAGGTAGGGATGGCCTTTTTGGGCTGACAACCCCGTTGGTTAGGCAAGACACAACTGGGTCTTATAAGGGTGTTATTGGACCATCTCCCTATACAATTTGGATATGTTGGATCTATTTAGGAGTGAATATCATTCTATGCACCATCCTTTGGGTGCTATGAGTAACAGAAAGCCTACTAATTGTTTTGGTGGTCTCTCTATATATAGGACATATGTGCATATGTCCATTTTTCTATTGAGTTGGAAACCGCACAACATGGACTAAGTCATTGGTTTATAGTGGCACCAGTACACACTATTCTATCACTGAAAGAGAGAAACTAAAATGTATCTTTTGTTAAACACGTTAATATTTATATATATATATATTTTATATATGTATATATATATATTTTATATATATATATATATATTTTATATATATGTATATATAATATAGTTTTATACTATTGATCTGTTTTTTTTCTTAACGTATTTAGCAAAAGTTACATTGTAGTTTCTTTATTTCAGTGATAGAATACTGTATATATGTATGTATTTCAACTCAACTCAATTTCCAACTCAATAGAAGAATGGACATATGTACATATGTCCAGGGAAGAATGACGTCTGACATTAAGTTGATACAGAGAAAAAAATATTTATTTTGGTTAACCCCTTACTGCCAGAGCCAGTTTTGGCCTCTCTGACAGAGCCCCATTTTTTTAATCTGACATGTGTCCCTTTATGTGAGAATAGCTTTTAGACACTTTAACCTATCCATATGATTCAGATACTATTTTCTCGTGACATATTGTGCTTTGAGATAGTAATAAATTTTGATCCAAAAAGTCCTTGTTTATTTGTGAAAAATATCAAAGTATTGTGAAAAATTTTAAACATTTACCATTTTCAAACTTCAAAAATTTCTGTGTGTAAGACAGATAGTTATTCCACTCAAAATAGTTTATAACTAGCATCTAGCATATGCCTACTGTATGTTTTCATAATTTTTTTGAAATGTCTTTTTTTATGACATTAGGGGGCTTAGAAATGCAGAAGCAAGTTAAGGAAACTACACCCTTTAAAGTATTCAAAACAGTATTTAGGAAGTTTATTAACCCATTAGGTGTTTCACTGGAACTAAAGCAAAGTGGAGGTGAAATTTCAAAACTTCACTGTCAGGAAAACAACCTAGTCCGTCGGCCCACTCCTGGGTCGACGGCCTGACTTGGGGTGTATCTCGACGTTGCGTTGCCCCTAGGGGTGCGCAAGGTCAGCCAGATACTGTTCCACTGTTAACCCCTGTCCACACGGGCCCAGGGAGACAAACAGGCTGCCACCATTTCTCTCGTTTGGTTATAAGACCGGTCCGTTACCGACTTATAACAGGGCCAGGAACCAACCCTTGGGTAGCTATATATTATAAACCGAATACTAGGCGTGTGAGGCCGATGATCAAGACAGACTAACTCAGATTAAAATTTATAGATTTAAATAGCCTTGGAGGGCACACCAGACAAATATATACAAAATTATAATAATATACAGGTAAGAGTCAGAGGTGCACATGCAATTCTGGATTACAGACAAAAGGCAGTTCAAATGGGTCAAGTTACCTTTGGATTGGCTTGGTTCTGGGCTCACATGGGGGGGCTTATGTGGCCTCGCTTCTGTGTATGGATGCTCCTGGAAATGCTCTTAGGTACCCCCCCCTCCTGGATCAACGGTAGAGCCCACACGAGCTCCTGCTTATATCTGTGAGGGGACAGCCCATGTGGCAGCCCCCTACCCGAGCCTACACACCCCTGGGACGGTCTATGAACTCCTCCCATTCAGGTCATGTAGTTTCTGATAGAAACACAAAAATGGACCATATAGCGGTGGGGCATTGGCACAGAACCGAGCTGGTGGCACCATCAGAACCGGCTGGATCTACCCTACGCACGGGTACCCGACATCCCTATCTTATGGACTATCTGGGTCCAGTTCTGGATATTTCGGTCCCCATGCGCCCCAGAAACCCGGGAGTGGTGGTGGTGTGTGCGGGGAGTTCCATGTTTTGAGATATGAACTCGCCATGGACAAGATATGAGTGGATTGCCAATAAATCGATATGAAATATCAGAGATGGGTCGGCTAGGGTCAGTTTCATTCAAGCCTTTGAAGCTTGGGAGTTTGAGGCAGCATATATCTTGGGGCTAATTAATGGAAATGAGGGTTCTTTTGAGGTATCCACATGTCCTGCTGTGCGAACATCCTATGGAGAGCTTTTTCAATGGGTCTTGGCTGTGCTGATTAACATGTAAATTGAGCTTTCCTGGGGCTGGGGCCATCTGTGATCTGACTAGATACAAAATTGAGAATGAAGTCCTTTTTTTGAGTGAATTCTTCCTCACATTCACCTTTTTGCAGATTTTAAATTTTTATCCATTATTCACAAGAATACCGTAGATGTGACCAGGGAAATGCAACTTAATATTGATTTCCCAGTTTCTGCTGTTTTCATAGGTATCCCATATATGGCCCTAGTGCACGATTTGGATCATCCACAAGCCACAGAATTGGAAGAGCACCTTCTGGACTTTGGGGTCTCATTTTCATTACGATTTTATTTAGGTGCCATTTCAGGTTTGTGGACACCCTAAGGTGCTAAAACCTAATAAACACCTCTAAAAAGACCCCATGTTGGAAACTACACCCCTTAAGGAATATATTCATGGGTGCAGTGAGTATATTGACTCCACAGGTGTTTCACAAATTTTTTTCACATTAGGCTGTGAAAATGAAATAAATATTTTTTACAAAAATCTGCAATTTTAGATAAAAATGTTTAATTTTTACAAGTAGTCAGTGAAAAAAGAGCCCCCAAATTTTGTTACACAATTTCTTCAAAGTTCGGCAATACCCTAAATATGGGTGTAAACTGCTGTTTGGGCGCATGGCAGGGTGTACAAGCGAGGGAGCACTATTTGGCTTTTGGAATGCAGATATTGGTGGGTGCCATGTCGCATTTGCAAAGCCCCCAAAGTACCAGAACAGGTGAACCCTTCCAGAAGTTACCCCATTTTGGATTTAACACCGCTCATGGAAACATCTAGGGATGTATTGTGCATTTTGAGTGCACAGGTGTTCCATAGTTTTTTTTAGCATTGGGCCTTGAAAATGGTGGGGAACAAATGCAGTTTCACCATTGTTTTTTGGGCTTCAATTTTACAGTGTTCGCCATGCAGTGTAAGTGAGTGGATAACTTTACTTTGTGGGTCGGTACAATTGCAATGATATAAATTTTATATAGTTTTTTTTATGCTTTATTACTTTTACACAATAGAAATAGGTCTGTAAAAAAAATTGTGTTTTTATGTTGTCCTATTCTGACAGCCATAACTTTTTCATTTTTCTATATACGGAGTTGATCATGGGCTTGTTTTTTATGGAATGAGTTGACATTTTTATTTTAACCATTATGTGGGGCATATGATGCTTTGATCACTTTTTATTACGGTTTTTGTGAGGCATTTTTGAACAAAATACAGCATTCCTGGTAGTGTTTTTTATTTTTATTTTTTACACCGGTCACCGTGCGGTATAAATTACATGCTAGTATTACTCAGCAGGTCAATACGATTACAGTGATATCCAATTTGTATATTTTTTTATGTTTTACTGCTTTTAGTTCTCATCATGGGATGCCAGGTTTGACGTCTGGCGAGTCCTTATTATGTGATACCAGGTTTGATGTATAGCCCTGAGCGGTGACTATTGGTTAGTGGCGTTTTGTGATAACTAAAGGTTACCTTCATTTGTGGTTGAAAGCCACGTAGCTGAAGGGTGTTGTTGACATTATATGCGCCACTGATATTTGTCTGAATTTGTTATGACCCCATTGTAAGGTGTTAACAGGAGATATAATCCGTGAAAAGGGAATTTTTTTGTCTCATGTTTACAGGGTGTATGTGTTCATACAATATACCCCTTTTTGAGGTTTGATATATGCTTTTGGGTAGAGTGTGTACACTTTGTCTCCATTTTTAGAGATTTCTATTAAAAGTTAAATATTAGACAAACATGAGTTTTTTCTATTTGATTGTTTAGTTAAAATATTTTTTTCGTGTAATTTGGGGATACTGCTATATTACCTTGTATTCCTTACTTTTCTTCTTTGGATTTTTACTGCTTTTATACAATAAAAACACTTTTATTCAAAAAGGAAAACACGTTTGTGCATCACCATAATCTGAGAGCTATAACTTTTTTATTTTTCTGTGTACGCAGCTGTGTAGGGGCTTGTTTTTTGCGGGATGAGTTGACATTTTTATTGGTATCATTTTTTATCAGTTTTAAATCCGTTTTTTGAAGGCAGGGTGAAGAAAATACTACAATCCTAGTAGTGTTTTTTATTTTTTTCACCCTGCAGTATCCAAGACAAGTTAAATTTACTCTCTGGGTCGATACGATTATGGCGATACCCAATTTATATTGTTTTTTTATGTTGAAGTACTTTAAAAAAAGTGTTTCATTGTGTAAAACAATACTTATGCAGCCATAATTTTTTTATTTTTCCGTAAGGTGTGTGTAAGGTTTTGTTTTTTTTCTTGCTTGATGAACTGGTGTTTTAATTGACACCACTTTGGTGTTTGTATGAGTTTTTGATAGGTTTTTATTCTATTTTATGTGCTGTGGGATTAACAGTCCTGTGCAATTCTGTGTTTTTTTTGTTTTTTTTTTTGTTACGGCGTTCACCGTATGGGTTAATTAACACGACAGATTTATAGGGTGGGTTGTTACGCACACGGTGATACCAAATATGGGTACTTTATTTATTTTTGATCGTTTTGGGTGCAATTGGTATTTTTAAAGGGGAAAAGGGCAGTGTACATGTTTTTTATTTTATTTTTTGTCTGTTTGTTTTACTTTTTTAACTTTGTTTACTTTTTCACATTTTTTCACTTTTCTCCAGAGGGGATTTGTGCAATCTTCAGATTGCTGATACAATGGTAGACCTGTACACAGCATTACTGCTGTGCACTGGTCTCCATGGTAACTGTCAATAACCATGCCCACAATCCATTGCAGGTATGGTGACATCACCAGCCAGCCCAGATGCTTCCAGAAAGCATCGGGGCTGTCGGGTAAGGGACCAGCAAGCGGTATCTCCGCCGTTCGCTGTATATGCAGGCAGTGATCTTTACATTATCTTTGTTTTATATTACTAATAATTAATTTGCAGCATATCACCTGGTAAATCAGGCAGTTATTAAAGTTTTTAAATAAGATGAGAAAAGCAACTTACCTAGCCATTGTTTTAATTATTAGGGCATGTCCCCACGACAGGTTTTTCAGCCGGTTTTAAAGATAGTTTTTGGTTTTGAAAGCCGTCTGTAAACAGGATGTCAAACTTTATCAAGGATCTTAATGGAAAATTCATTCAGCAGTCCCCACTACATGGATTTTCCATGAGACAGTTTTTTAGACCGCCAGCAGTCCAAGAAACATTGAACATGTTCATTGTTCCGCCTGGTTTTCGGTTGGAACATGAACATGTCAATGCGGAGGGGGAGGGCTTTTCTTCACAAACAGTGGAGAAAAGTGGTCCCCCTCCAGCCATGGCTCCAAAACAAAGGATAATCCAACCGGTATTTGCTCTGTGCATGGGGACATGCCCTTACATAAGTTTTTTATTATCGGGGCTGGCTACATAATCCGGCTTTTTTTTTTTTAATTAGATTAAGTCGCCACATATATAAACAAATGTGTATTATCAGTGATTAGAAATTGGACTGACGACAAGCCCGAGCAATAGTAATGGAAAGGCGTCTGTCAGAGGTCTGCATTAATAACACTGGAAAAAAATGGTGGAAAAAAATGACACTAAACACAAACTTTTTTTATTTAAATAAACACTCCTCGACACAAACCCTCTTTAACCATTTTACTAAAAGAATACATCCAAGGCTGTTCAGTCATAGACCACTGAACCCAAAGTAGTCCAAAAAGGAATCCTGTAAATAAACAGAAACATTACACACATACACAGGCCAGATAGTCTACTTACCATCCTAAAAAGTTTGGTGATGCCCGATTCACACAAGTGGCACTCAGTTATTTTTTTTATCATAGACAAGGGTGCTACGTGTGGGAGATGGAGATTCACCCATCTTTTCTGGACACTGAATATTCTATCCAGCAACAAGTAAAGTTGGGTGATGTCCCATCCCCCATATGTCACATAGCTTTCATATATTAGAAAAGCTGTGTCACCTGTTGCATCAAGTAAATTTGACACCTCACCCCACACTTGTGGTACACAGATTTTCTAAGATAATAAAACTGTGCTTGTCCTTCCCCCACCCCACCGTCTCTGACCCGCCACTCTACCCTAGATTCCCCACTCAAAGTCCTCTCCCCAACTCCATCTACCCCCTCCACTCTTAACCCATACACACACACATTTACCCAACTTCACACCTCTCACACTTACCCGCCTCGCCCACACTCACCCGATCCCCCACCCACTCTCACTCACATACTTACCTGTCCTGCTGTAGAGCTGTGGGCAGTCTGTATCTTAAGACACTGCTCTGCACTGGAGAGGAGACAGAACTTTGTGGATCTAGCAGAGCTCTGCCCCCTCCTCCCAGCAGAGCACTTGGGTCTGTTGCCCTCACTGCATCCTATAAGAAAAACCTCGGCAGCAGTCAGTGAACAGTTACAGTAACTTACTGTTCATTGCTGGCCCCGAGTGTGGGCCCTGTAGCAGCTAATATGGTGATAATTTTGCCCTGGTTCAGAACAATCTCTACGATTTTATCAAGCATAGCTTGTACTGATACTACTGCACACACACAAGATGCTGCCCCTCTTGCAGCAGGATCCAGCCTTGCTGAGTAATAAGCAGCTGGGCATTGTTTTCCTGCTCTGGACCGATTTAAAAGAGCAGCAGCATGTCCCACTGTTTCCCTACAGTACAGTCTGAAAGGTTTGGTATAATCTGTGATACCAAAGGCAGATGATGACAATATTGTTAGTTTCAGTGTGTAGAAAGAGTCTATTGCTTCATCTGCGAGAGCAAATGGAGAAGATTTCAGGCAGTCTTATAAAACCATGGTCAATGGTCTGCAATAAGACAAAAGTCCTAAAAATGTCCTTAGAAAAGATACTGAATTAGGCAGACATATGTTCTTTATCACTTTTCTTCTTTCAGTGGTAAGGTGTCGTACTCTTTGGGAAATGCAATGTTCCAGAAAAACCACGGTAGTACAACAAAACTACAGTTTCCTTTTTGAAGCTTTATACCCTTTCTTGTATAAAAAATGAAGGAGATAAACTGATGCTAATTTACAAAGGTCCAGTGATGGACAACAGAGGAGCAAATCATTGATTTATTGCAATAATGTTATTTTGGGGGATGGCAAGGGCCATTCTGCCAGGACTTGTGGCCTTGCAGCCATGTATATATTGAGTGACTTCTGTGCACCTTGGACCAATACTACCCAAGTATACTGTTTTTTCTTGTGACTAAAAGTTAACAGATACCAGGATGTAAAGGAACAGACCATGTGTTTGCTAAGTTACTAATGGTAGCCATACTTGGAATTTGTGCCAACAACGTGTGTGGGTTCGTTACAATTGGCATGTTTAAAACAGTCACTGCATTTACTGCCCACATGTCATGAAACATCCATTATTACACTGGTTGTCCTTTTCTACCTTCTTCTTAACCAGAAACAGTGTTGTATTACATAGGGGGATAGTTTAAACAACTAACCCTTTTCCAAGTGTTCGTCAATGTCATGAGAATTTGCATCCAATCGCACAAAGTTAAGAGAATATTGTGGTTTTCTGGGCAGAGACACTTCTTTTAACCCTACCTTAACTGGTGGGACATTCAATTTTCCCACGGCAGTCACAGCTGTGGCTCGATTTCAAGAAGACTGTAAGTTTTATCAGGGGTTAAGGGTGAGATAAACATGTTCTAGGGATTATAGTCACAAACAGCCAAACAGATTTCTTCATCATTCAAAGTTCCTTGCAGTTTCACAGCAATACCTTCATCATGTTGTATATGAGCTCTAATTTTAGCAGTAGGTCTGCTCCTAAAAGATTTACAGGGGTAGTATCACTGACTATCAGGTGGCTAAGCATGGTCTGAGTCAGATTGGATCCTGCTTGGACCGGTTTAGTGAATGGTGTCGACAGGACACTGGACAGCTGTCTATACCTACGTAAGAAATAGCATTTTTTGAAAGCAGGGTAGGGTTAATATGCTTGCTGAGTATGACACTAACAGCATCTCTGGTATCTATCTAACACCTGACTATGCAACTATGTTCACCTGAGTTTATTTAAGAATTTTCTGATGTGTTTTCTGAGACAGGTTGCAATAACTGTGCCATCGAGTTACTTACAAATGTTAAATTTCCTAGGGGTCGGATATATAATCTTTCTGCACCAGAAAGAAAGGCTATGTAAAATTGTACTGAGGATAGTCTTTGTAAAAGCCATATTCGCCCCTCTACCTCTTCTGTGGGGCTGGGTTCTTCCTTGTCAAGTAAAAGGTCTCAGGCCTTGCATTGACTACCGAGAATTGAATAAAATGATTGTTAAAAATCAGTACCCTCTTCCCCTCATCCCAAATCTGTTTAACCAGATATATGGGTTTGTCTGGTTTTCCAAATTAGATTTACAAGGTGCATATAATTTAATTTGTATCTGCAAAGGGGATGATGAAAGATGGCTTTCGTTACGCCTCATGGGCATTATGAGTATCTTGTTATGTCCTTTGTTATTAATATTATTATTAGAGATGGGCAAATTTCTCAAAAATTTGGTTCGCCGACTTCGCCAAATTTTCCGACAAAATTTGTTTTGGTCCAAATTGCTTTGGGACGAATCGCGTTAAAAAACAGCTATTTCCAGGCTGCAGGAGGGGTTTGGGTGCGTGAATTTTGGGTGCCATGTTTTAAATATGCAGAGGGATTTGGGTTTGGTTCATAAAAAGTTGTGTTTTAGTTGACCCACTGACTGCCCCCGCTCTTAGTCCTTCACTCTAAAATTTCCCCTATGCATTAAAGGGGGCAAAATGCCCAAAAAATGAAGCAGGAACGCAGCTATAAAGTCATGGCAGTAGCTGGAAAAATACAAATGAGGGCTAAGCCTCCCATGCTCAAAGAAACGTAGGGTTCCCGGAGCCACCACAGATGCAGAAAAGTAATGGGGTGGCAATAGCCCGCCGGGAGCGGAATCTAAGTAGGCCCCGGTTTTTTCCCCAGACCCCACCGAAAAGCGGGAGGGATTTGCTGGGCGGGAGTTCCCGGGTGTTACCCCTGACGTGACTTGCTTGCGGTGGCAGCCGAGGTTAGCGAGTACAAATCGTAAGGCAAACTCGGGTGGGGGACAAGCGTAAGGTAGGACAGCAGCAAGGATCGGGGGTCAAGGACGGAGGCAAGAGGTTCGGTACGTGATATGACGACGGGCTCAAGGAGGAGGCGGAGGAGTCCTGTCTGTAATTTGGGAAAATTTGTTCCATTTTAAATGAAGAAGCTCCCCCAAGCCAGTTTTGCCATTTGTTCAGTTCAGTATTTCTTTTTGTACTAAACATCACTATGGCCCAAATGCAAAAAAGACCTAAAAACATTCCCTGATTTAGGGTCTCCTTCAAACCATACGTGCATTTCAACAAATTGGTATCACGCAGAAATGGGTTCAAATACCCCGTTTATATTTATAATAAAAGGTGGGAAATTTTTTAGGGATTAAGAAGAAGCTGAGGGGGGTTTAAAACCCTTTGGGCCCAAAAAAAGGTTTTTGGGAAAGTTAGCAATACTACGGGGATTTCTCTATAGTATTTTTATTTGTCCTCCCTCCAGCTAAGAAAAAAGGGTCCCATTTTGGACCGGTAGCGAGGGTCCAAGAAGGTGGAGACCAGAAGTTTTCCCGTGCCGGGTGGTGCTATTGGCTGTCACTAACCAGGCAAATAGCATGTGCGGGCCTTTTGCGCAAGTGTTTGAGGGACTCCCTTCCTCCATCTCCCCCTGTATACTGCCACGGTGCTTGGGGGCTTGGGGGCAGTGGCAAATGACAGGTGTGGAGGGGACGGCAGCACACAGCACAGCTGGGTCGGAATGTCACAATGTCCCGGGGATGGACGCCAACGCAGCAGCTATGGGTCAATGACACAGTGTGGAGGGGGCCAAACAGGGTAGGCCCAGAGTGGGACAATCAACAGTATGGAGGTGGCGCAAAATCAGGAGTTCACAAGGGGGCACCCCGACAGATGGGAGGTCAGGGCAGCGCCCCGTGCGCATGAGGTCAGACAGTGCACAATGAATTTTTTGGAGGTGGGAAAAAAAGGAGTAGGCCACAGAGTGGCCAGTGAAGAGTGGGGAGGTATGGGAGCAGCCCCAGCGCAGGATGAGGGAGACAGTGGGAAATAAAAGTGGGGTTAAAGTTCAACAGCAGAGTGGGGCAAGACTGGTAATAAAAAAATGTGGAGGTGGCAAAAACGGAGTGTCCACAGGTGGCAAATGAAGAGTGTGGGTCAGGCAGGACAACAGCAGCAGAATGAGGGCAGACAGTGGCACAATGCAGATGTGTAGGGCACGGCAGCAGCCCCAGCGCAGCATGAGGTCAGAGAGCGGCACAGTGACATTCTGGAGGTGGCAAAAACAGGAGTAGGCCACAGAGTGGCACAATGACAGAGTTTGGAGGTCAGGGCAGGAGAAACAGCAGTAGCATGAGGTCAGAGAGTGGCACAATGACAAATTTTGGAGGTTGCAACAACAATGACACAGAGTGGAGGTGACGGCAGGAGCAACAGCCTAAGGTCAGAGAGTGGCACAATGACACGGTGTGGAGGTGACCGCAGCTGCAACAACAGCAGCAGCAGCATGAGGTCAGAGAGTGGCACAATGTCACAGTGTGGAGGTCACAGCACCAGCAGCAGCAGCATGAGGTCATAGAGTGTTACACTGACAGAGTGTGGAGGTGGGTGGCAATACCAGTCCCTGGTAAAGATGGTGGTAGGCAGATGGAGAAACTGGCAGCAGATATGTGGCATCAGGCGGGTGGCAGGTAGTTTGAACCCAGACTCATTTCTCACAGTTTCGGTGAGGCGTCAAGGTGATGTAGTCTGGCGCATAAGACATTGGTGTGTGGGAATCCTGGCCGATCACGCCTGATTCATCTTGACAAAGGTCAGTCGTTCCCATTTACCGTGGACAAGCGGGTTCTCCTTGGGGTAACAATGGCCCCCGTCACACTGAACACCCGCTCTGATGCCACACTACTGGCCGGGCAGGACAGCTTCTCCACTGCAAACTCGGCAAGTTGCGGCCACACATCCAGTTTGGCTGCCCAGTAGTCCAGCGGAGCGTCTAACTGGGGTGGCAGAGTGCTGTCCAAGTAGGCCACCACCTGTTGGTTCAGGGTCTGCTCTAGGCCTTGCTGCTGCTGCTGGCGAGTGCCCTCCTCACTAGGCGGGTGAAGGAAGCTGCTCATAAGCGACTCCAGACTTAAGTTGCTGATGATGGAGCTGGTATTGCTCCTACCTTCCCACCTTCCCACAGCAGTCGCGGCAGTGGTATGTGAGCGCTGAGGAAACCCCCGGTCAGACCTGTCAGAGGAGGGATGAAGCCGCACATAGGCAGCGGCAAACTGACTACGGAGGATTTCCCTATAGTATTTGAGTTTGTCCTCCCTCTCAGCAGCTGGGCAAAAGGCTCCCATTTTGGAATGGTAGCGAGGGTCCAATAGGGTGGAGAGCCAGAAGTCATCCGTCTGCCGGATAGTGACTATTCGGCTGTCACTAGCAAGGCAAATCAGCATGCTGCAGGCCATCTGCACGAGTCACTCCGAGGGACTCCCTGCCTCCATCTCCACTGTATACTGCCACGGTGCTTGCGGGTCATCTGCCTTATCTTCCTCATCTCCATTTACCTCCTCCAGCTGCTCCTCCTCCTCCTCTCCTGTCACCTGGGTAGAAAAAGCACTCATTTTCACCAGACAATGCTTCTGCTCCAATTTCCACCTCCTCCTCCAGTTCAATCCCCACTGGACTCATGTGGCCGCGAGAGGAAGTCGCCACGTCTCCAGTCCCCTGCTCAGACAGATTTTTCAGCATCTGTTCCAGGACATGAAGCAGTGGAATGACGTTATTCATCTCGTAGTCCTGGCGACTGACAAATAACGTGGCCTCCTCCAATGGCCTTAGAAAATGGCAGGTGTCACGCAAGAGCTGCCACTGGCTGACATCAAAGTTACACAGGGTAGTACTCCTGTCCGCCTGGATCATCAAAAAATCGTTAATGGCCTTTCTCTGTTCATACAGTCGGTCCAACATTTGAAGGCTGGAATTCCAATGGGTGGAAACATTGCATATCAGCGTGTGTTGGGGGAGGCCGTTCTGCCGCTGCAACTAGAGGAGGGTGTGCCTGGCTTTGTAGGAATGGATGAAGTGCACAGTTTCCTGCCCATTTTCAGAATCTTCTGAAGATCGGTGGAAGACTTCAGGAACCTTTTCACAACCAGATTAAACACGTGCGCCATGCAGGGCGCATGGACCATCCCTCCTCAGTGCAGCGCGGACACCATGTTACCTCCATTGTCCGTCACCATGGTTCCGATTTGCAGTTGGCGCGGGAAAGCCACACATCGATTTCTTGCTGCATGACGCGGAGCAGTTCCTCCCCTTTGTGACATCGTTCGCGGAGGCAAGCCAGGTGTAGAACTTCATGACACAGCTGTGCCCTACACTTGTGGCATGATGGAGCAGAACTTGTGAGGCTGAGATGGTGGTGGTGGTGGAGTAGGAGGCGGACATTGACGCAGGAACAGCAGTTTGACAACTTGGAGAAGAAAGCGGCGTCTCCTGTCCGAGTTGTTGGTGTGACTGGGCAGGAAGCACATTCACCCAGTGGGCCGTAAAGGACATGTACTGGCCATGACCGTAATTACAGTTCCACATGTCCGCGCTGCCGTGCACCTTGGAACAAACCGATAAGCTCAAGGACTGGCCCACCTTCTGTTCTACATATTTGTGAACGGCTGGTACTGCCTTTTTGGAAAATAAATTAAGGCTTGGACCTCTCCACCTTGGCTCGGCACAGGCCATAAATTCTCTGAACGGTGTGGAGTCCAACAAGGGAGTGACTGCAGTACCAACAACTTGGACAGGAGCACGGTCAGCTTCTGCACTTGGATGGGTTTTGGGATACTGTTTGTCTCTTTTTCAATCGCATCGTTGAACAGGCTGGCGA
>JAODAL010041818.1:0-35482 GCA_025379985.1 Phyllomedusa bahiana
AAACCCCAAAAAATAGTTTCTAGTGTTTTCTTACTTATTGACTATAGGAAATAACATAATAATAAAATGTGATCTATTATAATAAATGTCTTACAATCTTTCACTGACTGCTGCCACACCATCAAACACATGTGTATTATTGTTTCTCTTTGCAGAACATGATGAGACACCCCTGGTGTAACCATATCTACTTCACACACATCATGGCTGATTTTGAATGTGATACTTTCTTTCCAGAATTTGACAAGAACATTTTCAAATTAAAAGAACAGTAAGTAAAGGCATTTTATACAATGTAAGATATATAGCCCCAAAGTAGACTTATAACTCAAAAATGGTCAATATTTTCTTTGCGGTCAAGTCACAATTAGGCCAGGTTTTCATCTGTGTTAGAGGTTACATTCGGAACCTCCATCACTGAGGTGGCATTGGATCCTTTATGAGACGGACCCCGATATCACCTAATTGACCCATTGGCTACTGTAGGGTCTGTTGGTTTTCAGTAGCAGGGTTCCTTATTTTACAAAAAAAATAGCGCTGCATGCTTCACTTTTTATTCTGGCATTTTAAGGGAGTCTGCATCCGAGGTTCCGACTGTAACTTCTGATGTAGATATGAACCGGGCCTCAAACAGGTTTTTTCCATCTCACACATCGATTGCATATTCATAGGATATGCCATCAATGTTCAATAGATGTGGGTCCCATCTCTGGGACCTGAAAATATCTCAGGAATGGGCCCCCAAAAAATCTCTGTTCGGATAGAGAATCGATTGTGCTTGCGCAGTACTCTCCTTTATTTTCTCTGAGAGTCTCTCTTACAGAATTGAGAGTTGTATTCAAGCATAATCTACTTTTAGGTGTGACCAGAGACTTTCGAGAGCCTGCTTCTGAGATGGCAATGAACAAATACCAAACAGTTATAGTGGATAGCTCACCTGTGGGTTAAGCTGGTTGGAGGAGACACGGTGAAAGGGAAGACTCCACGCCCCAGTAAGAATAGACGTAGTAAAGAAACCAGCTCCCAATTCAAATAACAGCAGTATAAAAGAATCTTCTTTTTTAATAAACACCTTTAAAATCGCATGTTGGTCATCAATTCCATAGTATATGGTTCTTTAACGTGGTAAATGTAGCATTGCTGACGCGTTTTGGACGCAGCCGAGCGTCTTCTGTTGTGGATCATGTACGTTTGGTTGTTTGGCTATGGATGTTTGGCTGCATCCGAAACGCATCAGCAATGCTATATTTACCACCTGAAGGAACTATAAACTATGGAATTGATGACCATCATGCGATTTCAAAGGTGTTTATTAATAAAGACGATTATTTTAGACTGAAGTTATTTGAATTGGGAGCTGGTTTCTCTCCTGCATCTGTTCCTGAGATAGGTATAGGTCCCACCTGTTACACATTGATGGTATATCCTATCGGTATGTCATCAATATGTGAGGTGGGAACTCTCCTTTAGTTTTAGCAGATATATTGGGAAAAATATTTGAAATACAGATGAGAAAAACTAAACATGACAGATGAATGACCCACGATATCATGCACAGAATGTTTCTCAACTTTTGTTCTTTTAAGGCCTTTGTTTACAATAAGAGCAAATAAAAAAAACCCTTAATACGGTTTTCACGAAAACCCCGAACCAAACCCCCCAAAACCATGAGGTAAAGAAAATTTGTCCTCATTTTGGGAAAATATTTTTCCCGACCCCAATTAGAAACTTATAACCCCTGCAGCGACCCTTTCCCGAATCGGGTCACTATAATTGTTTTATTCTTACCTCAGAAATGCATCCCGCCCTTTCTAAAACCTTTTTGTTAGTAAATTTCCCATGAAAAAATTTAAAGGAGAGATTTTCCACAGTCTCACTGCTGTTAAGAAAGAATCCTTTCATGTTAATGTAGAAATTTTCTTTTCCTATGACGTAAGGATGCCCCTTTTCTGATTAGTCCTGGGCAAAAAATAGAACTTTGGAGAGACCTTATTTTGACCTTTGAAAATGTATAAACAAAATAACCCTAACTTGCTTATTTTTTTGGTATCAAGTTCCCCCTTTCTTTATTATTTTTTTCCCAACCTTTTAAACCCTACAATGTTTTCCTTCCCAAAATTTCCACAATTTTCCCTGTTTTTTTTTAAACCCAGTGCTTGTAAAATGGGGGGGGAAACAATTTCTCACATGGCATCTATCCCCCTTTTAATACACCCCCATGACCCCTTTTTCCCTTTGGAAGGCTCCCGGCACTGCTGCTCATTAGTTTCTACCACCAGGTTTCCCCCAATCCTTCTCCAGTCATTTTTTACCCGGCTTTTTCTTTTTTAAAAAAATCAGGG
This sequence comes from Phyllomedusa bahiana, assembly GCA_025379985.1. Lineage (NCBI taxonomy): Eukaryota > Metazoa > Chordata > Amphibia > Anura > Hylidae > Phyllomedusa > Phyllomedusa bahiana. The sequence continues at coordinate 2,343 of JAODAL010041818.1, forward strand.
AAGGATTTTTCCCTTTTCCCAATTGAGAATTTTGCTTTTTTTGTGTTAAAACCTATTGCCATTTCCCCCCAAAACCTCCCCCTACCAGACCCCTTTGTAATAAAATATTTTTCTCATTGGGGCCCAGGGACAAACCCCTTTGTCATTTGGAATGCTAACGCCCAAGTGACTATTTAGTAATGAATCCCTAGGAGGAATAACAGAGGAGCATGTTAGTTCATGATGAAGACAAGTATTTACAAAATGGATGTTTTCAGATGTCTTAAACTGGGAAGAAGCGCGTTTAAAATGTAAAGGGGTTTGTAATTTGGTGCCAGCTTTGTACTTAACCGTAGGAAAATTTTTTCGGGGAAAGGGTATCTCATACTTTGATGTCCTTCCTTTTCATTTCAGCTATGGGATTCCATTAAAAATTCGGAAAAGAAAAAGGGAGTCAAATAAAAATTTTGTGTCTACGAAAAAGATCAACCCACAGCCAACAAATGATATCTGTATTGAAAGGTCATCAACCAATCCTGAAACTCTCCGGTTACAATATGTTTTTGCTATCAAGCTCCTTTTTGCAATTTGCCTTAAAACCCAAACGACTTTCCTTTGTTCCTTGTCCCCGCCAAAAGTCTATGGGATGGGGAAAAAGAAGCCAAGTACAGCGTCAGCTATCACCTCAGTCTTATAGCGTTAATGGGAGGTAGTGCCATGTTTACCAAAGTTTATTTAAAATGGAGGAAACGGGACTTCAGGTATCATAATTGGAGGGGAGGGGGGTTTCATAGATCATAAATTTATCATCTGTTCTGTGGATAAGTTCTGCTTCTGGGACAACCTCTTCAACAGGAGGGAGCTTGATGTTCAAAATGCTGAAAAAAATCTGTAATTTGTGACAAAATTTGTTTAAAACATTCATTAAAGTCTCATTCATTAAGGCTTTTAGTAAAACTGTCTTTGTTGCCCATCCCAGAGTTATAGCAACCAAATAGAGTCGCTTTTTTTTTCTATCATGCTCTGGAAAAATGAAAGCTGAGCTATGATAGGTTGCTGTGGGCAACAAAGACAGTCTAACTATTAGACAGTCTTAATAAATGAGGCCCATTGTTAATTTTTAATTGTAATTGTTATAAACAGAAATAAAATATTCTTTTGGAAAACCCAAAATTGTGTATTCAATTTTATTTTTATAGCGAGGGTCCCAGAATACAAAAAAACTATAAACCTTGAGAAAGCTTGAAGGGAATTGTTGCCCAATTTTTTTTTTTTTTTTTTTTCTTATTAAATTCAAGACCTGATCCTCTTCTTTTCTTCTTCCCTTTTTTTTTTTCACTGTGTTTTCAGTTCAGTGTTGATATGATTGTGGGGGGGGCCATTTCCCTGAAAATGCTTTAAAAGAGTCAGAGAGATGTTTTAGGGGCTTCTGCCATGGGAGCCTTAAGGGATGACTCATTCCCATTGGGACTTTTTAAAAGAGGTTTTGTAGGCTTTTTGACCGGGAAGAGTCAGTGGGGCAGGGGGGGGGGAAAAGGGGGGCTGTGCTATCTCCTTTTTTACTGGGGGGAACCTTGTTATCATTAATTGGTGTCTCCTTTCACTGAAATCTGCTTGTGCTCTAATGAGAGACGGGGAGAATCTTTTTTTAAAAAACGGAGTGTCAGAAATTATTAGGCTAGTGGCCAAAGGAGAATGCAGGATTTAAAAAAATTTTTAAAAAATTTTAAAAGTGTATGGAAAAAAAAAAAAAATCCTAACAAATGTGTTGAACATAAAAACGTTAAATATAAGTCATTTATTTTTTTATGACACATTCCCTTTAAAAGCTGGAAAATGAGGGGGTTTGTCTCAGCATGAAAGTTACTTTCTGTAATGTGCTAAAATGACCTTTTTGTCATTTGTATGAGTGGGGGTGTAGGGGAAAAAACACTAGCGTCTTCGGAACGGCCCTCGTGAATCATAAATTTCCCAAATTCATGGAGGGGAGTGTGTTTGCTCCTTGGGTTGGTTATTGATCTGAATCCCGTTATACTGTTTAAACGAGTTTTTCATCCCAAAAAATTGGCAGAAAAAGTGTACTCGGCCCTTTTACTGGTCATGTGGTGCTCGGCGCTGATGACCAGGCCTGGCAGGGCACTTCAGCTGTGTCGCCTCCCCGGGGTCGCATCAGTGAATGGAGTTACGCGTGACGACAGCATGTGCATACACTGCCTGACAGCCCGTGACATCAGCCCCCTGTGCCCCGAAGACGGGCGTGGGGAGAGCCTCGGAGCGGCGGGGAAGGTGAGTACTTTTATTTTTTTTTTTTTCAAATCCTTTTTTACCACCCAAACCGTTAGGGGGTAAATATAGAATTTGATGCGTATAAAGAGGAGTATGAAAAGTATCCCTTTTTTCTTTTTTATTTAAAATAGGCACAATTTGTTTCTATTTCTTCAAAAACCGTAATGCAAGACCAATGTAAACACGAGGGAAATCAGCTTGATATAAATTTAAAAATCCTCCATAAGGATAGAAACGCCAACGCCCAACCCAGGATCGGCCCAAATAGTTCCTACTGATAGATCCATGTTGTCCGAAAATGCAAAGTTTGGGAGACCCGCCCCCTTTCTCAAGCGTGGGCGTAGTTTCCAAGGGGGCCGTTTTTATGTGTCCCCCAAAAGGTAGGTAACAAATTTAAACCCCAAAAACCCCTTTCTTTAAAAAGCAAATTAAAGAAAACATTAACATAAATTTTAAAAAAGCATATTGAACAAATTTTTCATAAACACATACGAACAAATAGCTACCCTAAAAGGGAAAAATAATTTAAAACTCAATTTCTATGTTCTTTCCTACTATTTTTTTTTGTACAAAAATCCCTCACAAATAGTATTCTAGAACCTAAAATTAACAGGCAAAAAGGTATGGAGCACCTAGCTACATTAATTACAAGAATATATTCCACTGACAATTTTTGTTTAACCCCTTAGGTGAAAGTGCATCTAATCTATTAATCCAATACACTTCTCTTTGTAGAAGTTTGATTTTAACTTGTTCAGCGTCATTACCCTCTACTTCTTCTAAAACATACCAACGAAGTTCAGAGATGTTTTGTCCCCTTTCAAAGAAATGCCTAGCTACCGTGGTTTCTGAAAACCTTTTCTTCAATCCACTCTTAGCGGACTGTTCACACTTGTCTCCTACCTCCACTAGCTTTTTGGATTTAAAGAGGCGTATCTGAGATTTATGTTCATTAATCCTAATACGGACCATTCTTGACATTTGCCCAACGTATGCTGTAATAACACTGGGACATATAGTGCAATTTATATATTGACTGTATGGGGGACATATACCTGCCTATGTAATTTTATTGGGTATCATTTATGGTTTTGTACCAGTATGCCGTGCATTTTACCTGGCTTATACTGCTGTGAATATACTTTGCCGTTTGTTTGTGGCATAAAGTAGGTGCCTTGGGGCTTATATATGGGCGGTAATACTCATAAATGTAATTGTTATGGGGGAAAAAAAATGCCTTGGGGGGACATCCTCCCTTTGGGGGACACACACCTGCCTTGGGGGACATATCCCTCCCTATGGGGGGGACACTCCCTGCCTATGGGGGACTTTACCTGTATGTAATTTTTTGGTATCCATTTTTTTTTTTTGTACCCAAAACCCCCTGTTTTTCCACCTGGTTTATCTCCGTCAAAAAATTTTTCCCTAGTTTTTTGGGGCTAAAGTGGTGCCTGTTTTTTTTCGGGTGGGTTTTCGAGTTTTATAGGTAGTTGTTCCCAACAAACTTACTTTTAACTTATTTATCTGTTAACAAATGTTTATGTCTCGGTTTGGAGTCTTAAAAAAACAGACTTCGCCCATCAAGCAGGACACATGAACGGCTTTTACTTGAATGACCTTTAAGTCTCGTCTTATATCAATTCGACTGAAACAGTTTTTATGTTGCTTTAAGGCCCCGTTCACCGGCTTATTCCCGAGGATTTGGAGCCCTATTGAGCTCAAAATCCGCCCTGAATAAGGGGCGGGGGCGGGGGCGGGCCGGAGCGCGGCGGGGGCGCCCCTCCCGGCCCCTATACATCATTGTTTAGGGGGACGCGCCGTAAAAAAATGGCAGTCACTTTCCCCCCCGCGGCGGGTTCGCCCAGCGGGGGGGGAGCGACGGAATCCAAAATTCTCTTGAGAGCTTATTATCTGTTAAACAGGAACGGTTTATTTGGCGGGTTATGAAGCGAAAAATTCCCGTCAGCGGAGTACGGCCTTTCCGTACCAAATCCCATTGTGAAAAACGTAGGCTGTAATAGAGAATTGATGGTTTCATTAACCCTAATAAATTTTTTACATTCTCACCTAAACAATACATGTTCTATTTTAGGCTATGTTCACACGGCTTAACTGCGGGACGTAATTACGCCCCGCAATTACGCCGTGTGGACGGGGGCGGGGTGGGAGCGGGGGAGTAAGCGGGGGGCCGTAACTTTGCCGGCCCATTGACTTACATTACCAGCGGCGCGTATATGCCGCTGGTAATTCACATGTCACTTATCTCCCAGCCCGGCGGATTCGCTGTGCATGGAGAGGAGACGTAATCCATAGTTCTCTATGAGAACTGTGGATTTCCATAATGACTGGGCCGTTTTCAGCCTGTAATTTGCGCACTTCGGCGCGTAATTACGGACCGAAATGCGGCCCATTTTAAGCCGTGTGAACATGGCCTTAAAGGAGGGAAAAATCTCTGAAATCACAGAAAAATGTGATATTATTTGCTTAAAACACAGATACAAGGCCATACTAACAGCTTAATGGCTGGCAATGAACTAATCCCAGTAGGAGGCAATATAAGCCCCAGTGCTGCCTGGGAGAAATATAACAGGTGCAGCTCACTAATGAACAGTTGTTCACACACCCATGCAATATGGGGGCAACTGCCTAGTAAAGGATTCATAAATCAGGCGCATTCTATGTAATTATTATGTGCATGAAATTTGGTGTTCAGACGCCAAATTTCATGCATGCCGCCCGTAATACGCATGTCTTAAACTAAGACGCATATAAAAGCGTTTAACCAATATTAAGATGCAATGCGAATGTCCAAACTAAGACGCATATAAAAGCGTCTAACACATACAATATAATGCGCTTATAAAAACTAAGGCGCATACAAATATGTCCAATGTATAGAAAGATATAGGGTGACATGTATGAATCTCGCCGCGTCGGAGCGCACGTTTTCGAGCGCTCAAACGTGAAAGCTGCGCCTCATGTATGTCGGCGCCCGGGGTGCGCTCATACATGCGGTGTAAAGTCCACCGCGCCTTGCCAGTGTGTGGGCCGCAGTGCGGGACTTAGGCGCAGTGCGGGACTGCGCCTAACATGTATTCCGATTCGAGACAGGCTGGAAAACAGCAAGAAATCATTAAACATGTTAGTGAAGAGCAAAAAGCGTTGTCTTTCAAATGAATGAATGAATAAAGTGAAAAATTAAAGCTGTCTAAAAGCGATTAAATGTAGTGAAAAAGTGGATCATCTAAAATTAAAGGGAAAATATATAAGATCGCTCAAGAAATAAATCTCAGCTCTCAGCCCCGTAAAACATTATCTGAAAAAGAGCTCAAACCTTCTAAAAAAATACATAAATAAAATCACTAACAAAAAATCAAGAATGGCGCAACATCAGGAATTTGTAAATTGAAAATTGCCGGGAAATACAGTAATTCAAATTCTGCAAGCTCTTCTCATTGGTCAGCATAAACCAGCCAATCAGAATAGGAGCGACAGTGACCCATTATAACCTATGGAGAAGTATGGACCAATCAAATGAAAAGGCGGGACAGTTCAAAATACAGTAAAAAGGCAGAAAAAGCCGATTGGTTGAGCTAGCGGGGGCTTGGCTATCCCGGCCAATCAGAATAGGAGCGACAGAGACCCATTATAACCTATGGAGAAGTATTGACCAATTACATGAAAAGGCGGGACAGTTCAAAATACTGTAAAAATGCAGAAAAGAGCTGATTGGTTGAACTAGCGGGGGCTTGGCTATCCCGGCATTTAAAATTAGGAGCGACAGTGAACCATTATAACCGATGGAGGAGTATTGACCAATCAAATCCAAAGGTGGGACAGTTCAAAATACAGTAAAAAAAGGCAGAAAAGAGCTGATTGTTTGAACTAGCGGGGGCTTGGCTATTTCGGCCAATCAGAGCGCGAGCTACTTTGTCCCATTGTAGTCTATGGACAGATTGGGGCACTGAAATCTCTGCGCCGTGAGGCATGGAGTATTAGTACATAAATCGTTTTTATTAAGTGTAAAACATTCTCTGTAAAAGAGCTAAAACCTTCTATAAACAGACATAAATAAAATCCATAACAACGGGTTTGTCGCCGTCACCGGCGCTACATCAGGTTTCGGGATATTAGAAACTGCCGGGAAATACAGCAATTCAAATTCTGTAAGCGCTTCTCATTGGTGGGCAGAAACCAACCAATCAGAATAGGAGCGACAGTGAACCATTATAAGCTATGGAGTAGTATTGACCAATCAGATGAAAAGGCGGGACAGTTCAATATACAGTAAAAAAGGCAGAAAAGAGCTGATTGGTTGAACTAGCGGGGGCTTGGCTATCCCGGGCCAATCAGAGCGCGAGCTACTTTGTCCCATTGTAGTCAATGGAAAGATCGGGGCAATGTAATCTCGGTTCTTAGTTCCTCAATCTGTTAGAGGATAATTTTATGGGGCAGTTTGTGGAGGAACCCACTAGAAGTGATGCTCTGTTGGATCTGGTCATTTCTAACAAAGCAGAACTAGTAGGAGCGGTCATGGTTTCTGCAAATCTTGGGAACAGTGACCACAATATAATTCATTTTAGCGTAAACTGGAATAAAGAAAAACAGAGAGGGAAGGCAAAAACATTTAATTTTAAAAAGGGCCAAATTTTCCTTATTGAGGGATGCTATACAGGACCTAGATTGGGAGCAGCTATTAGCAAATAGTGATATAGAAGCCAAGTGGGGGAGCTTTAAATATACTTTGTGGAAATTTATTGCAAAATATATTCCTATGGGTAACAAGTATAGGCGACTAAAACCAACATGGCTTCTACCTTCTGTTAAGAGGGCAATAAACAATAAAAAAAGGGCATTTAAAAAATATAAGTCAGAGGGGTCAGCATCAACCTTTGAAAATTATAGAGAGCTTAATAAAATCTGTGATAAAAGCAGCTAAAATTCAAAATGAAAGGCAGGTGGCCAAGGACAGCAATACTAAACCCCAAGAAATTCTTTAAGCATATAAATGCCAAAAAGCCAAAGTCAGGACCCTTAAAAACCTGTGATGGGGAGCTGGTCACTGGTGACCAAGAGAAAGCAGAGGTACTAAATAGGTTCTTCAGCTCAGTATATATATACACTATCAATGAAATAGTAGTTGATGGTTGTGGGCCAAGTGTAGATGTAGGTGGTGGCAGTACTATTAATACATCATCTGCTATAATTAATTGGCTCAGTGTAGAAAAACTCAAAGCCAAGTTAAATAAACTGAATGTGAACAAGGCTCCAGGCACTGATGGCATTCACCCAAGAGTTCTTAAAGCGCTCAGCTCGGTTATCTCTGTGCCCCTGTACATGATATTCAGAGATTCCCTGGTGACTGGTATAGTACCAGGAGACTGGCGCAAGGCAAATGTAATTTCCATCTTCAAAAAAGGTTCCAAGTCTTGCCCAGGTAATTATAGACCAGTAAGTTTAACATCTGTTGTGGGAAAAATGTTTGAGGGGCTTATAAGGGACTATATACAGGAGTATGTTGACAAACACAATTATTAGTGATTGCCAGCATGGATGTACTAAGGACAGAAGCTGTCAGACCAATATGATCTGTTTTTTTTGAGGAGGTGAGTAGAAGTCTGGATAGCGGGGCAGCTGTGGATATTGTGTTTTTAGACTTTGCAAAAGGCATTTGACACTGTACTGCATAAGCGATTGTTGGGTAAATTAGAATCCATTGGGTTAGAGATAACAGTGTGTAATTGGATTAAAAACTGGCTGCTGGATCGTACTCAAAGAGTGGTGGTAAAGGATTACTCTGATTGGTCCCCGGTTGTGAGTGGTGTGCCGCAGGGCTCAGTATTAGGTCCTCTCTTATTTAATGAATTTATTAACGATATAGTGGAAGGGATCAATAGCACGGTTTAGATTTTTGCAGATGACACCAAGCTATGCAGGTTAGTGCAATCTATGGAAGATGCTCATAAACTGCAAGCAGATCTGGACACACTGAGTGCTTGGGCATCCACTTGGCAAATGGGGTTCAATGTGGATAAATGTAAGGTTCTGCATCTGGGGAGAAAAAATCTACAGGCATCATATGTACTAGATCATAGACTACAGAACAGCATGTAATGTCAATCAGCTGCCTCTAGGGCAAGTAAGATATTGGCGTGTATTAAAAGAGGCATGGACTCGCGGGACAAGGATGTCATTCTACCGTTGTACAAAGCATTAGTGCGTCCTCACTTAGAATATGCTGTTCAGTTCTGGGGCCCCAGTTTATAGAAGAGATGTAATGGAACTAGAGTGCAAAGACGAGCAACCAAACTTATAAGGGGAATGGGGCATCTTAGTTATGAGGAGAGGTTAGTAGAATTGAACTTATTTAGTCTTGAGAAAAGACGGCTTAGGGGAGGGACATGATTAATTTATATAAATATATAAATGGTCCCTACAAAAAGTATGGGGAAAAATTATTTCAAGTGAAGCCCCCCTCAAAAGACAAGGGGACATTCCCTTCGACTAGAGAAAAAAGGATTCAATCTCCAGAGGAGAAAAGGCGTCTTCACTGTAAGAACTGTAAATCTGTGGAATAGCCTGCCTGAGGAGCTGGTCACGGCAGGAACTGTACAGAGTTTCAAGAAAGGCTTAGATACCTACCTGGAACTAAAGAATATTAATGCGTACGTAGCTATGTAACATTCTGGATCCTGGCTGGTGGAGGCTCTGGGGTCAGAAATACGGTCTCCACTGGAGCAGATTGGTTCTTGCCTTGTGGGTTTTAGGGCATTAACCAGTGGTGAGGCTGGGCTTAATGTCCTTGTCTCTCTCTCCCTCACTCACATTTTCCCCACCCTTGGTTGAACTTGGGAATGGAATGTGTCTTTTTAAACCGTATACTATGAAAATATGTAACATGTAACAAAAGAATAGGACCCAGTGAACCATATAAGCTATGGAGAAGTAGGGGACCAATAAAATAAAAAGGCGGACGTTCAAAATACAGTAAAAAAAGGGAAAGGTGATTGGTTGAGCAAGGCGGCGTATGAACCACCATTATTGTAGTGCGTCTTTTTTTGAGTGGGGAAGGGCGGATAAAAGGGCGCCTAAAAGTTATTATGTCTATGGGAATTTCTAGTACGTGTTTGGTTGGGGGGAAAGGGGGTGCCCTGTTAGCCAATCAGCGGGTAAGTATTTTCGATTTTTTGGGGGGAAAAGAAATGCAGAGCGGTCTGTTTGTGATTGGCAAAGTTAAAAGAGGCGGGTTTTTTGGGGCCATGGGAGAGCGAGCGCGTCTTATGGGTTTTCTAATGCAATCTGAAATAAAAAACTGTACATGGCAGAAATAAAATAAGATCACGAAGTTGAAAACGATCTCTATTTAAAAAAAAACTTTTTTATTTTTGAAAAAAAAAAGAACAAAAATATTTTATTTTTTTTTTTGGTTCCCCATTAATTATCGGCAAGAAATTAAAGAAATAAAAAAGAATTTATTGAAATTTTTTTTTTTTTTTTGTTACCCCTTTTTTTTGTTTCATTTTATTGAGATCGGTTTTCAACTTCGTGGTTTTTATTTTTTCTGCCCCTTACTTTTTTTTCAATTGCATTAAAAAAAACCATAAGAGCGTCGCTTGCTCTCCCTTTTGGCCCAAATAACCCCGGCCCCCTTTTTAACTTGGCCAAACACAAACAGAGTGTCTGCTTTCTTTTCCCCATAGAACTCTATGAGATAAAAGCTCACCCCCGTTGGCTAAAAGGACGAGCCCCCTTTTCCCCCCCAAAACCAATCACGTATAGAATATTTCCATAGACGTAATAACTTTTTGGGCGCCCTTTTTATGCGCCCTTCTTGCTTCCATTTTTAAAAATAGACGCATAATATGATTGGTGGGATTCATATCTGCGCCTGGGCTTCAACCAATTCAGCTCTTTTCTCCCTTTTTTTTTACTGTATTTTGAACTGTCCCGCCTTGTTTTTTGGATTGGTCAATACTTCTCCATTGGTTATAATGGTTCACTGTCACCCCTATTTGTTTGGTGGTTTATGCCGACCAATGAGAAGAGCTTACAGAATTTAAATTTACTGTATTTCCCGGCAAATTTCTAATATCCCATACCTGTGTTGCGCCGGTGCGGCGACAAAAGCCCTTGTTATGGATTTTATTTCTGTATGTTTTAGGGAAGGTTTTAGCTCTTTTTACAGGAATGTTTTACACTTTATTAAAAAGATTTTTTCCTAATTTCTCCATGCCCCACGGCGCTGGATTTCAGTGCCCAACTCTGTCTTAGACTCAATGGGCAAAGTAGCTCGCGCTCTGATTGGCCGGAAAAGCCAAGCCCCGCTAGTTCAACCCCAAACAGCTGTTTTCTGCCTTTTTTTACTGTATTTTGAAACTGTCCCGCCTTTTCATTTGATTGGGTCAATACTTCTCCATAGGTTATAATGGGTCTATGTCGCTCCCATTTAATTGGCCGGGATGCCAAGCCCCCGCTAGTTCAACCAATCAGCTCTTTTCTGCATTTTTTACTGTATTTTGAATTGTCCCGCCTTTGCATTTGATTGGGCAATATTTCTCCATAAGTTATAATGGTTCACTGTCGCTCCTATTCTGATTGGCTGGTTTCTGCTGACCAATGTGCTTACAGAATTTGAATTACTGTATTTCCTGGCAATTTCCAAGATCCTAATTCCTGATGTAGCGCCGTTCTTGATTTTTGGAAAGTGATTTTTTTTTTTTTTTTTAATTCAGAAAGACTTTTAAAGAAACAAAAAAAAAGAGTTCAAAAAATAAATCATGAAAGGACTGCTTAAAAAAGTGGGGACAGATCAATTGAGCTAAAAAATGCGGGTTTCCGCACCCCAAAAAAGTTAAAAACATATTTTTGATAAAACGAATGTGGTTTTTTAAAACACATGAAAAAAGCCCTATGCCAGGTAATGGGGCCCTAAAAGTCCCCAGTGCCCCCTTATATGATACATTTTTTAAAAAATTTTGAAAGAAAAAAAAAAAAAAATTTTTACCATAAAATTACAAAAAAACAAAAGGGAACCAAAAAAAAAAATTTTAAAACCACACAGACAGACTTAATAACGAACAATATATAAAAATGTATAAGCAACAAAAGGGTAGGAGGGGGGAAAAAGAAGGGGAGGGGAGGGAAGGGGCACGGGACTGCCCCCGAGCCGTGGGGGAGCCAACAGGGTTTCCCATCCCAAAAATCCCCTCAACCCCTTTTTCCCAAAAACTCGCAAGTTAAGGGGGAAAAAACCCCAAATAAAAAGGCAGACCCCCGCCACTACCCAACCCAGACCCCAGCAAGTTTTAAAAGAGAAAATTTTTAAAGGGGGGGTCCTTTGAACTGGCACAAGTGAAACCCGGTCCCTTTAAAACGGGTAACATTTGATGGGGGGCTATGAGAAAAAAGCTCCCCATTTTCGGGGTGGATCAATCTCTGCATACCCTTCTTCCAGCAAAGGGGGCTGCGGGAAAATTTCCACTTATGGGGGGAATAATGAAATTTAAACGCCTTTTAAAAAGGTAAAAGGAGGAGGGAAATTTTTGAATCTATTGATAAAGGGCCCCTATAAACAGGGAAAGCAACAAAGCCTCTGGAGAATTGGGGGCCGTTTCTCCCGTTAAATTCCTTGACTTCAAACAATGACTTTCAGACCAGAAGCCCTTTTAAGCTGGGGGCAAAACCCCAACCAAAAAAAGTGCATGGTTTCCCTTTTCCCTCCCCCAAACCGCCAACATTAAATCTGAGACTTATTAGGGCAGTGGGTACCCGCACCATCTGGGGGGTGCCTTTGAAACATGTTTCCTATTTTTTAGGGAAATATTAGAGCTTTTAGTCATTTGGGAAAAACCTGTGCCACTGAGATCAGAAAAAAGGGAAAATCCAAAATTTTTTTTCCCAGCGACGGCAAAAAGGGGGGGAGGTTTGGGGGGAGAGCAGAAGTTTTTTTTAAGTCAAACCCCCGAAAGGGCATGAAGGGGGGACTAGAAGGGAGGGTAAAACAGCCTCTCGAATCAGTGAGGGCCTTTTGCAAGCCCAAACGTGTTTTTTCAATTTTTGAAAAAATGAGACGCAGGATGTGGGGGGGTTAAAACCCCTTTCAGGGGCGAATCCTCCAAGGGTGTCCCCCCACGAGTTTTAAGCGTCCGGGCCCGCCAAAAACTGTGAAAAAACGCAAAAGGAGAAAGGGTTTTTTTTCCCCCAAAAAGATGCCCAGCTGCTCCGGGGGGAAAATTCCCCGGGGAAAATCATGACTTTGGGGAAAAAGGAACCCAACCTATCGATTTAGGTAAAGGAATTTCCCCTGAGAATGACTATTCAAATTGTGTCCCTTTTGCTAAAGGAGGGATACAAAATTTTTTTAGGGCCCCCAAGGAGTCCGATCCCGGGGGGGCACTTTCCAAACCGGGGCAAAGGGCAAATATCCCCCCCCTAAACTCACCCCCAAACCCTTTGTATACCAAGGAAGGGGCCAAAAAAAAACCGTTGCATATGCTGCACTAAAAGTTTCGCTTGCAGTCTGGAAGTTCCATTCCTGCTTTTCCTTTTTGGGCTGATCCCGTAAAGTCATAAGCAATCCCAGATTTACGGGGGCGGCCCCAAAACAAACGTTGAGAAAAACACCGTCTAAGAAATCTTCCAGGGAAAAGGGGGGGGAAAATTGATAGGGATTTTTTTGGATAAATACAAAAATTTCGGGTAAACCCAAAAATCTTCAGAGCAGAAAAATTCCCAAATTTTTCAGAGAATAATTTAGAAAAATCCGCGGGGGATAGAATCCCGAGGTACGGATGCCCCCCTTTCGGCCCGTGAAAAAGGAAAATTCAAATGAAGAACGTTGTTCCCCTTGAGGAGAGACCAAAATTTACGCTTTCTGATTTAAAAGGAGTTTACTTAAAAGTTGGGCCAACTAACCCCAAATTGGGGAAATCACTAACCCTCAAGGGGCCCGGGGGGGGAATATGTGGGTTGGTAATATAGGGCCAAAAGGGCCAAAAAGCAAACGGAACAATTGTATTCTTGCCCCACGTTGATCCCCCTTATTATAGGGTTTCTCCCCAATGGGAAACCCACCCGGGGTTTTCCAAAGATCAATATGTTCAAGAGCGGGGAAAAGGTTACCGCCCTGCCCGTTCCAATTTTTAAAAGGAAAACGGGTCGGGGAGGGATCCATTTAAAACCCTTAAAAACTGCTTTAAGGAACATATACAAGGGCCCAAATCATTTTAAAGGAGGTTGGGGGGCCCAAAACCAATTTTGGGCCAAGGTTTGAGGGAAAGAAGACCACGTTTCCCCTCAAAGGCCTTCCCGCGTTTAAGGAAAAGGACCCCTCAGGGATCTTTGTGAGCCCGAGCCCCTGGGGGGAAAAAAACCCCAATTTTTGTTTGTGTTAAAAGTGCCTCTCTACAGGCACAAAAAACCCACCTTTTTCGGGGTGCACAAAAGGGAAACCGAAAGGGGTTAAGCCTGTTTGCCTTTAAGTTTTGCATAATTTTTAAAGGGCGACCCTTCAAAAACGATATCGGGAAAGTTTTACATGTTGGGGGATCCTTTTGGGTTTGGGCGACCCCAACATGTGCTAAGGGCGCCTTAAACGGGGAAAAGGGGCCCCCCCGGGGGATAGAAATTTAAAAGGGCCCCCAAAAGCATTGGGGCCAACTGGTCTGGAAAAAATCTTGAAGGAATTTGGGGGTTAAAGCCCCCCCCGGGGCCAGGGGCCCCTTTCCCCTTAAGATCCTTTTCACCAGTTTTAAACTCCTTTAGGTGAAAAAGGGAACCCCCAAACCCGTTGGGGGGGGTTTATGGCGGGGTCCTTGGGGACCCAAGGGCTGAAGGGGAAGGCAGCCCCCTGTAGGGGCGGAAAGAGGGGGAGGGGGGGGGGGAAAAAATTGGGGTAAAAGTCTTGAAAAGGGAAATTGGGGAATGTCAGTTTGGGGAAAAATGTGTACACATTTCCAGAGGGGTCTTGATAGAGGGGGTGTTTGGGGTTGAAAAATATGCCTTTTAAGCCCCGGGGGGCCCTAGCCAGCAAACGGCCCCCATTTATTTCCTTTTCGTAAAATTTTCCCCCGACAGGGAAGCACACCACCCCCTGCAGCCTCAGGGGTCTTTGATCCCCCAAACCCCGCATTTCCTTGGGAATTCACGGACCACAAAAAATTGCAGAGGAAAAAGCACGTTTTTTGTAAACAGTTCTAAACTGGTAAACCTTAGACCGGCCCCGGAAAGGGCTTTATCCCGCCCCCCACTTTAAATTTTGACCCCATTTTTGACCAGGAAAACCCCCCTGACCACCCATTTAAAAAAGCCATCCCCAAATGAATCCTGGCGAAGAGGGAAACCCAGTTTTCTGCCCCCTGAAATTGCGGATAGTTTGGCCGCATCCCCCCCACAAAAAAGGGAAAAAGACAAAAGGACCCCAATTTTTAAATTTCCAAAATTTTTAAAAGGTCGTTTCCAAAAAGCCGGGAGTTTTGGGGGGACAATAGGGCTGGGGCGTGATCCCCCACAGTTATTTACCAAAGGAGGTTGTGTCACCCTTTGCAGAGGGAGAGGTTTGGGGTCCCAAAAAAAAGTTAACGGCTGTACGACCCGTTGGGGGGGGGGAAGAAAAAGAATAATCCTGTCGGCAAGGGGTGCGCAGCCCCCATGCACCCAGAGCTGAAATTTGGGGAAAAACCCCCCTCACTTTTTTAAAAATGGAATTTTGAAAGGCCGTTTTGCCCGCCCCCAATTATCCAAAAGTGGGGTTCCCAGATAATATTTAAAAATCCCCACAAAGAACTTTCCGGGCCCCTTAACCAACGGGGTGGGGAGTGTCCAAATAAGAAAGGTCAAAAAAGGGAGCCCGGGGAAGTTGGGGGGTGTAGGCATTAATTATGGTGAATAAACCGCCCTTTTTATAGAGAGGACAAAGAATTAAAGGTTAAACGAGCTTCAGGGTCCACCAGCAGGAAAGGAAACCCGTGAGCAACAGTATGAAAGGCTCTATGGCTACTCCCCTGGATCTGGGGCTGGTTTAAGTTTGCAAAATGCCCTTGGGGTCTGTTT
This sequence comes from Phyllomedusa bahiana, assembly GCA_025379985.1. Lineage (NCBI taxonomy): Eukaryota > Metazoa > Chordata > Amphibia > Anura > Hylidae > Phyllomedusa > Phyllomedusa bahiana. The sequence goes on from JAODAL010041818.1 coordinate 17,658, forward strand.
ATTTTTAATAAAGTGGGGGATTTCCCTTTTCTTTTTAAAAAGCGTTTTTTCCCGGGAAAAAAATAATGGCCTTTTTTCGATATGAAAGTATGCAATACCTGCGACCGCTTCTCCCGGGGGGTTCAAAATCCCCTTTTTGGGATTTAGGGGTGCAATGTTTTAGAGTGCCAGAGGGTTCCCGGGGGGAGGGGGAAACCCCCAGTCAAAGGGGGGGGTAAGGGGGCCATACCACGGCCTAGGGAAGGGAAAAGAAAAAAAAAAGGGGGGGGGGAGGGAGGAAGAGCGGGGGGGGGGGGAGGAACACACAGGGGAAAGGGGGCAAGCAACGGGCTTAACCAAGACCCCCAAAAAAAATTAAAACCCAAAAACAAAAAAAGCAGGAAAACACTGGTTCAGGTTATCTCAAAGCAAAAACCACAACAATGGGAACAAAAAACCTTTTTAAAACCAGGGGAAAAAAAGTGGGGATTTTCCCCCTTTTCTGGGGGGAAAAGCGGTTAACTAGGTAAGGGGGAGAAAACCCTTGAGATAGGTATGAATATATTTTGGCACATCAAAGGGGGGGGTTTTATTTATGGGGGAAAAAAAGATAAAAAAAAACCCCCAATACACCTCATGTAAACCCGCAATTGCAGGGGGGGGCAACAAACATGAAAAATACCCAAAAAATGTCCCCATACAGTCAAAAGTTTTCGCAACACAGGTCTAAAAACAAAAGAGAAAGTCCTCCACATAGCCTCTCAGGGGCCCTTTAGAGGGAAAAAGATTGGGGCCCTAGGGTGGGCGCGGTGGGATGGCCCAGGGTCCTTTGGCCCGGGGCCCCCTACCTCTCTGCTCCCCCGTCGGACCAAACCAAACGGAAGGAAAAGGAAGGACCAAAAATGAGAAAGCTTCCTTTGGTGTTTGGTTGGAGGAAAGAGAGGACCCAAAGGCCAGTCTGAAGGGAGATCCCCCCCCGTTTGAGGGGCTTTTAAGGGAAAAAAGGAACTTTTCCTTAAAGGGGGCGGAAACGTAAGGGCTTTGCTTTTTTCCCGCGGATATGGAAGCAAAAAGGATAAACCCCCAAAAAAAAGGGGAAATTTTTTTTCTGTCCCCAAGGGCATCCGGTTTGGTTTCAAAAAGCGGGCCCCTGAGGCCCGGGTTTGGGCTTCCCATAAGTCCTGTAAGATTCTTATGGGGGTGTTACGATAAGTCACCTCTTTTCTCCTCCTGGCTTCATAAAGTATATCCTCCTTCATGAGGAAATAATGGATCCAGCAGATCACGTCTCGAGGTCTGGGGTCGTCCGGGTTAGGCGGACGTAAGGCCCTGTGGGCCCTATCAATCTCGATGTGGGCCGTAGCCGGGCGCCCCAGCAAATCATTAAATATTTCAGAGAGAACTCTGAAGAGGTCAGAGTTCGGAATGGACTCAGGGAGACCCCGGACCCGCAGGTTATTCCGTCTGCTCCTATTTTCCACATCATCTAGAGAAGAGTTGGGCAGAATATTGGGCAACTTCATCCTTCAATGTGGCCAGAGATGTGGAGGTCTGGGTCTGAGATTGGTCAAGTCCCTCAACTTTAGAATTTAGGGATGCTAACTCCGCCCGGAAGGATGAGAATTCTTGTTTGAATCCGTCCACCATCTGCTGCGCTAACGCAGTAAAATCTGCTCTGGAGGGGAGAGATTGTATTAACAGTCGGACATCTGCAAGCGTGGCCGGTTTGTTATCTTCAGATACAGCTGGCGATCCCTGCAATGAGGTGGAAGCATAGACCTGAGCCGGTGGATATGGTGAGAGCGCTAGAGCTGCTGGAGTGCTGTCCAGACTAGCCGTCATATGTGGACATGCGGAGGAGGTCAGCGGAGAATGAGAGAGTTGTCCAATTGGAACTGAGCTCATTTGTGTGGAGTTCTGCAGGATGAGCCCTAGTGGCGTACCAGAAGAGGTCGGGCCCTGGTTGTGTATTGGTGAGGTGCCCCAAGAGGATGCTGTTGACCATGCTGGAGAGTGAGCCACTGAGCCTTCATTATTGGTAGGGAGACCCCGGATGTCCTGAGTGAGGATACCCTGGACCACAGGAGGAAACATAGGGCCCAAAACAGGGGACAGCACTGGGGTTAAATGAGAAGCACCCCCCTAAAACCTTTGGGTGGCTTAGGTGGTATAGCTGGAGGCCGTGTGGTACAGTCTATGTCCTGGAGGGCCAGAGATGTCACCTGGGAAGAGCCAGTGTACCGCTCATCGGCGGTCAAAATGTCCTCCTGACCAGGAGAGAGAGCAGCCCTTATATATGAGGCCGTCTCCATGGGTCCCCCCATCTCCAGTCCCATAACTTGGGAGCGGGTATTGCCCGCACTGTACGCCCTCCTTTCTAGCCCCTCGGCACTTATCTGCGCTTCCGTTGGTGGCTGGGTCCCTCCGGGTGCAGAGTCCGTCGGAGAACTGCTGGCCGAGCCGGAGAAATGCGGTGCAGGTGCCGGAGCTCCGTCCTCACTGAGCGCGCCGCGAGATGTGGCGCCGGCGCCCTTCTGCAGAGGAGAGCTGCCAGGGGATTCCCCAGGTGCAGACGATCCGGACCGCGACCGCCCGTGAGAGGCTCCGGGACTTGCTGCGTGATGCTGCGGGGTGTCGGCAGGCACCTCGGCTGACCCTGATGCTAGGGCTGTTGCGCTCTGGGCCCTCATGCTGCGGCGGCCATCTTGAGGGATCACCTTGTCTCCCGCTGGCCGAGAGGTAAGAGGCCGCGCCAGGGAGAAGAACTGCTCCAAATTCTCCTTGGTGGAACCCGGATGCTGGGCCGACTTGGACCGCTGCTTTTTCGTTGCTTTCCCCATCTGTAAGCTGTTAGAAACGCCGGAATGGTGTATGAGGCACGAGGAGCTCCCAAGTGCACGTCCTCACACCACCATAGCTAGGCCACGCCCCCGGAAAGTGATTTTATTTATGGGTTTTTTTAGAAGGTTTGAGCTCTTTTTCTGATAATGTTTTACACGTAATAAAAACGATTTTTGGAATCATACTCCATGCCGCACGGAGCTGAGAGCCGAGATGAATTTATTTTGCGATCTTCTATATGTTTCCTCTCATGTTACGTTCTCGCTTCACTTCGCCTCCTCCGGCTCATTTAGACCACATTCAACTAGGTCTGCCTGTCGGAGCTGGCGAGCGCTGCAATGCGCCGCACTTTGCCGACCCGCGATCATACATGCCTCGGAGTATTCGAATGAGCCCAGAACGCCCACACCGCGCCCATTTCATGTTAGGCGCATCCGAAAGTGGCGAAGGCTGCGCCTAACATCGCATCCCTGCGTCCGACAGGGGATTCGGATCGATGAGGCGCCGTTTTCGCCAGAAAACAGGCGCAAATCTCGATCATACATGTCGCCCATAGTGCGAATAACAAAGACGCATTTAAAAGTGTCTAATACATAATATGACACACATCTAAATTGAAGCGCATATCTAATTTATAGTGAAATACAAGTTAATATTATAACTAAGACACATAAAAAAACGCACATGAAAAATAAGATATCATTTTAAGGCGCATGACATGATACAACAGTACAAAAATAATGAGGAAATACATTGCCTTGCGAAAGTATTGGGCCCCCTTGAACTTTTCAACCTTTTGCCACATTTCAGGCTTCAAACATAAAGATATAAAATTTTAATTTTGTGAAGAAGTGGTACACAATTGTGAAGTGGAACAAAATTTATTGGATATTTTAAACTTTTGTAAAAATAAAAAACTGAACGGTGGGGCGTGCAAAATTATTCGGCCCCCTTAAGTTAATACTTTGTAGCGCCACCTTTTTCTGGGATTACAGCTGCAAGTCGCTTGGGGTATGTCTCTATCAGTTTTGCACATCGAGAGACTGAAATTCTTGCCCATTCTTCCTTTAAAAACAGCTGGAGCTCAGTGAGGTTGGACGGAGAGCGTTTGTGAACAGCTGGAGCTCAGTGAGGTTGGATGGAGAGCGTTTGTGAACAGCTGGAGCTCAGTGAGGTTGGATAGAGAGTGTTTGTGAACAGCTGGAGCTCAGTGAGGTTGGATGGAGAGCGTTTGTGAACAGCTGGAGCTCAGTGAGGTTGGATAGAGAGTGTTTGTGAACAGCTGGAGCTCAGTGAGGTTGGATGGAGAGCGTTTGTGAACAGCTGGAGCTCAGTGAGGTTGGATGGAGAGCGTTTGTGAGCAGCTGGAGCTTAGTGAGGTTGGATGGAGAGCGTTTGTGAGCAGCTGGAGCTCAGTGAGGTTGGATGGAGAGCGTTTGTGAGCAGCTGGAGCTCAGTGAGGTTGGATGGAGCGCGTTTGTGAACAGCAGTTTTCAGCTCTTTCCACATTCTCCATTGGATTCAGCTCTGGACTGTGACTTGGCCATTCTAACACCTGGATACGGTTATTTGGGAACCTTCCATTGTAGATTTTGCTTTATGTTTGGGATCATTGTCTTGTTGGAAGATAAATCTCCGTCCCAGTCTCAGGTCTTTTGCAGACTCCAACAGGTTTTCTTCCAGAATGGTCCTGTATTTGGCTCCATCCATCTTCCCATCAATTTTACCCATCTTCCCTGTCCCTGCTGAAGAAAAGCCCAAACCATGATGCTGCCACCACCATGTGTTACAGTGGGGATGGGGTGTTCAGGGAGATGAGCTGTGTTGCTTTTAAGCCAAACATATCGTTTTGCATTGTGGCCAAAAAGTTTCAAAAATTTTGGTTTCATCTGAGCAGAGCACCTTCTTCTACATGTTTGGTGTCTCCCAGGTGGCTTGTGGAAAACTTTAGACAAGACTTTTTATGGAGATCTTTGAGAAATGGCTTCTTCTTGCCACTCTTCCATAAAGGCCAGATTTGTGCAGTGTACGACTGATTGTTGTCCTATGGACAGACTCTCCCACCTCAGCTGTAGATCTCTGCAGTTCATCCAGAGTGATCATGGGCCTCTTGGCTGCATCTCTGATCAGTCTTCTCCTTGTTTGAGATGAATGTTTAGAGGGACGGCCGGATCTTGGTGGATTTGCAGTGGTTTGATACTCCTTCCATTTCAATATGATCGCTTGCGCACTGCTCCTTGGTATGTTTAAAGTTTGGGGAATCTTTTTGTATGCAAATACGGCTTAAAACTTCTCCACAACAGTATCATGGACCTGCCTGGTATGTTCCTTGGTCTTCATAATGCTCTCTGGACTTTATTCAAAGTGAAACCAAGAAAACAGGACTGAGCTAAGATGAATCAATGTAGTGGACAACCCCTTTAATGCACTCATAATCTCATTATTTTTCAGTGCATTATTGTCCCCTGAGGAACCTTCTTTTGAAGGGGAAACGCATTAGGACTTGTTTCTCTGGTCTGCCATTTTGAATTTTTCTATCTAGGGCTTTATAAGGAGTCCTTACAGTAGTGGAGCCACCCTTTTCAGGGAGATGACCCCGCTGTTAGGCAGGGTCAGAGGCGGTACAGTATAGCTATATCCCCCTCTTTCCTTTGCTTCTCTCTCACCTTTCTATAGCTCTCTTTTTTCTTATTGGCACATTGGTTCTGTAAGCTATTTTTGGGTAGTTATCAGTGGATTATCCAGTATCCAGGAATCTTCAAACCGTGAGTGCTTTTTGTTTTCTAATCTCCTGATTCTACCATTGATAATATATTTTATTGGAACTTTAGTATTGTTTATCATTGTGGGGAATTAATGTTTATGTCATTTTAATGGTATTTATTAAAAGTTACATTTTAGTTGAGAAATTGATTGCAGTGTCAGCTGATGACATCACAATGGCGTGAGGCCTTATATACGGGTGCAGAGCACAGGTACTGTGCACTCACACTGCCAGCGAGAGAGAGGAGACGCACGTGAGAGCTTACAATGCCAAAAGCGAAGAGAAAGACAAAGCATTTGGCTAATGAAGGAGGAGAGAAGGAAGAAGAGGAGAGAAAGAAAAAGAATGAAGGAGAAGAGAGACAGGAGAAGATAGGTGAAGCTAAAAAGAGCAAAACTATCCGCTTCTTAGCTTGCCTACAGAGAGCCCAAGAAACGCTTACCGGATGCATAGGGAGAAGGAACAAGTCCAAGAAGGAGCAGATACCTTCTTCTATAGTCCCAGGACCCAGTAACATCAGCCTGGTGGACGAGAAAGGTAGGAAATAATGTAGATAATGATACAATCAGAAAATGGTTCAGTAGATAAAATGTTCTCGTTGATCCTAGAAACCAGTTAGAGCTCAGCTTTTATTTCCTAACTCTGCCCTGGAACACGCGCCAATGTGATTGGTTGCTATGAGTAATAAGGAGAGGCTTTTTGGTAAATTGCCAATATTTTTAGATTCTAAGACCAAAAGACTTAGGGCGACATGTATGAATTCGAATGCGTACTTTTTTTTAACTTGGCGCCGGCACTCCAGTTCTAAATAGATATAGAAGAGTGTAGAATACGACAGCATGAAGATTTTTGGCGCATTACATAGAGCTTAATGCGCCAAACTTTGTATGGGCAAAGAGTGTAATGCGCCAAACTTGGCGCATTAAGCTCTATGTAGTGCGCCAAAAATCTGTCGTATTCTACACTCTCAGAATCTCAGAATCTGAGCATTGAAATATTAAGAGGGCAACATATATGAATTCGAATGCATACATTTTTTTTTACTTGGCACCGACACCACAGTTCTAGATAGGTATAGAAGAGTGTTTATTACAACAGATTTTTGGCGCATTACATAGAGCTTATTGCGCCAAACTTTGTATGGTCATAGAATGTAATGCGCCAAGTTTGGCGCACTAAGCTCTATGTAATGCGCCAAAAATCTTCATACTGTCGTATTCTACACTCTTCTATATCTATTTAGAACTTGAGTGCTGGCGCCAAGTTAAAAAAAAGTACGCAGTCGAATTCATACATGTCGCCCTTAAACATCCCAGAAACAGTGTAACTGTATGGGCGACCGCACATTATATCACCCCACACATAATAATGTGTATTTAGTAGGTAACCAATACAACTGGGGTCATTTACTTAACAGATCATCAACTCTTGTCCTGATACCTTATACTTATATGACTTTATTCAATTACATTTAAAGGAGTATTCCTAATTTAGACATCTATGACATATGATATGCCTTTGGATTCTTTGGTTTTTCAAGTGTATGGGAGATACCTTTTCTAGGGGTGACCAGAACTGAGCAGGCATTTGTACCATATACTGGGGATGGAAAGATGGGAATATCGCTTAAACCATCTGGAACAGGGGAACATACAATTTACAGTGTCTATTATCAGCACTATAGACTTTGCATAGTCCCCAGAGTTGATTGCTAAGCACTTATCAATTGACTTGAGGCCTTAATAACCGACTTAATGACTGTTAACGACTTCACAACACAGTAAGTTATATGTCCCCCAGTATAGGTAATAGGGTCCCCCAGTAAGTTATATGTCCCAGTATAGGTAATTAGGGTCCTCAAGTAAGTTATATAGTTACATAGGTACATAGTTACATAGTTTGTAAGGCTGAAAAAAGACAAGACGTCCATACAGTTCAGCCTGTTGTGCTAAAGTGTTGATCCAGAGGAAGGCAAAAAACCCCAATGAGGTAGAAACCAATTGTCCTCATTTGAGGGAAAAATTCCTTCCCGACTCCATTCTGGCATTTGGAAAAATCCCTGGCTCAACGACCCCTCTCCAGAATCCTGGTCATTATAACTTGTTATATTATTACGCTCCAGAAATACATCCAAACCCTTTTTGAACTCTGTTAGTGAATTCACCGTTACAAGTTCCTCTGGCAGAGAGTTCCACAGTCTCACTGCTCTAACAGTAAAAATACCTTTCTATGTTTATGTAGAAACTGTTGTTCCTCAAGACATAGAGGATGCCCCCTTGTTCTAGATACAGTCCTGGGTATATATAAATCTTAAGAGAGATCTCTAGAGATATTGACCTTTAATGTATTTAAACATATTTATTATGTCCCCCCCGAAGCCGTCTTTTCTCTAAACTAAATAACCCTAACCTTGCTAATCTTTCTGGGTATTGCAGTCCACCCAGTCCTTTTATTATTTTTGTTGCCGCCTTTGTACCTGTTCAAGCTCTACAATGTCTTTTCTGTGCACTGGTGCCCAAAACTGTACACAATATTCCATGTGTGGTCTGACCAGTGACTTGTATAATGGGAGAATAATGTTCCCATCATGTGCATCTATGCCCCTTTTAATACAACCCATGTCCACTAGGATTCTCAAGTCCTTCTCCAGTCACTTTTTCCCAGCGTTTTTCCATTTAACATGTAATCATGTAATGGATTTTTCCTCCCTATGTGCATAACTTTGCATTTTCTGTGTTTAAACCTATCTCCTTTCCCCCCCAGGACTCAACTTTCCAGATCCGTTTGTAAAAACACATTACCCCTTATTGTGTTGATTATTTTTCAGAGTTAGTTCTCTGCAAAGATCGTTTTCTACTTTGCAATCCCTGTGTAAGTCATAATAAAATTTTAAAAGGGATAGGGCTAATCTGACCCCTGTGGTACCCCACTAGAAATAGGGTCCAGTCGGGTAGCACCGTTATTACCACCCTTTTTTTCTATCAGTGACCACTGCTTACCCACTTGCAACATTTTCCCCCAGCCCAAGCATTTCATTTTACTTCCCAAACCTTTTATGTGGCACCAATAAAATGTTTAGAAAATCAGTATTTTACATCAACTTAAACCCCAATCCTTCTGAACAAATTTCCCTTAGAAGCTGATGAGATTAGTTTGAAAAGACCGATCCTTCATAAACCCATGCGGGAAAAACGGCTTTTATTTTTTGCAGTAGAAGTTCAGCATAGCATCTCTTAGAAATCCTTCAAACATTTTACCCACAACAGAGGTTAAAACTTCCCGGCCTTATTTTCCCAGGATAATTTTTTGATTTTTTTAATTTTGGCCTACATTTGAAACCAAGCCCTTGGGACATATCCTTTATTAAATTAATTTAATTGATTATATGTCCCCCAGTGGTAAGTATTTGGTTATGGTCCCCCCAGAAAGGTATATAGGCAGGTTATAGGCCCCCAGCGTTATGGCGGGTTTTAGTCCCCATTGTATATGGGGGAAGCCCCGGGTTATGGCATTGGGCCTGCCCCCATACAATGTTGCTTATTGCCTATCAATTTAAAATCTTGTGTTTGGGGAGAATGGAGCGAGGCCGGGTTTTATGGTTGGCAGGTGTAGTACACAGGTTAGGGACTAGAAGGACTAAATACGAAAGGCCCCACAAATCCCCCACAGCTAGGCATTTTCTTTTTTAAAGAATAAAGTAATAGAAATAATTGGCCGGTAGTGGAATAATATTACTGCTCCTGAATGCCAAAAAGTGATCAAAGAAGAAATATACTAATCAGCAATGTTACTAACGACTGATTTATGAGATTTCACCAACACAGTTCATACGGGGCACCATTTGTTTCATGTCTTATTGTCTAAACCTTAGCTTTAAAAAATCCATATAAATGTTTTTGCCTTATTAACATTAAATCTCTTTTTTTCTTCTTTAAAAGCAATGAAATCTACAAAAGGAAAACCTGGCAGGGGTAAAGGGAAATCAACCTGAAGGCAGATGGAATGGAAAAAGAAAAAAATTTTTTGACCAGCGTGGGGAAAACCAAGTTCTCCATATTCTATGAGATTGAACCCCAAAATCTTGGACCAAGAGGCTGAATACAAACATTTCAGGGTGGAGATGAAGTGGGGAAGACCATTGATGACCACTACGTAAAAGAGGAAATTCCCCCAATATCCCCAACACATCGAACACCAAATCCAAGCCCAAAGAGATGTATACATACGTTCAAAGGGTTTGGGAAAAAGTGGAGCAGATGAGTGACCCCCAGCTGTGTGGAACAAATTCCCAAAATTACAATGAGATGAAGCCCGATCCAATCAAGAGGCTGTATACATACATTCTATGGTGGGAAAAGGAGCAGAGAGGGTGCCCACCAGCTGTGTGGAACAAATTCTCCAACTTACAATGAATTGAAGACCAACCACATACAAGGGCTGTAACAAACAGTTTTGGGTTTTTGATGAAGTGGGAAGACCACTGAAGACCAGCTGTGTAGAAGAAAAAAATCCTCCAATATTCCCAACACACAGAAGACCAAAATCCAAAACCTGGGGTATTTTAAGTACTATGGTGGAAAAGAAGTGGAGAAAACCGCTACATCCAGCTGTTTGGAACAACAAATTCTCCAGGACTACCAAAAAATCCAAGATGAAAATCCCAATAAGAGGCTGTTTGGTCCAGTACAATGGGGGGAGGGATGAAAAGCTGCGGGAGAAAGAAGAGGACAGGAAAGACAAAAACAACTAAAGAATCACAACCACCTGGCAGTTCTCATGAGAAGAAAAGTGAAATGTCCCGTGTGGAAGAAAAGGCAGCCACAAACTTCCAATGTCTGTGTGGGAAAAACCGGCAGCCACATCTTCCCAATTCTGTGTGGAAGAACCGGGAGCCAATTTCCAATGTCTGTGTGGAAGAACCGGCAGCCAACATCTTTCATTGAAAAAAATTGCCACAGTACCACAAATTGAAATGCTTCACTTTTCCCCAGTGTTTAGGAAGAGGAGGTTTTGGGAAGTTCTGTTGGCGACAGTAAAAACCGAAATAGAACATGTCGCTGTAAAAAAGGGCGAAAGTTGTGGTATACGAGTTTAATTGCCCGCTCAGAGCGTGGATCCTCCATTATCTCTGAGAATCCTAAACTAGTCCATGGCCTTGCTGCTTTTCAGATAAAAAGGCAATGTCTTTTATGTGATGGAACTGGTCACCGGGGAAAAATGATTTTATTCAAAGAAAAAATTTTTTTGGTGTCGACACAAGTTTTATAACTGCAGAAGTCATTTGGCTCTACAGTTTTTCCCTGAAAGGGCATCATTCACCGGGGCTTGAAGCCCGATAAATCTTACGCCAGAGACGGCCCTACAAATTGAACCCATTTTGGCCCTTTCAATAACTGGTGTGTTGAGACCAAAGACAATGTGGGGGCACCAGGAGTCGCGGCCCCAGAAATGTCACAAGGAAAATGGGAAAAGGGGGTTGCTTCTTTTCTCTGGGGGTGACTTTATACTTTATTCCACCGGTGGGACCCTTTCAGGGGAGCACAAAAAAACGCAAGGTCATCGTCTCAAAAAGACTCCTTGCTATCCCGGTTTCCTAAGCCCGGAGGGCATAGAGATCTTTTGGGGAGCTTCGTGTAAAAACCAACCAATCGGTGGGGGGGGTCAAGGAAAATCAGAGAACTCCTTTTTTTTCAGCCATAAATGGAAGGATGTGGGGAAAACGGACAGGCCCCAAAAATACTGCTGTCAGTACCTGAGGACCTAAACGTCACTACAATTTTGCACTACAAAGAACAGCCGTCCACAGTAACATCTCATAAGCTTTTTAAAAAACTTTTTTTGTGGGTTTGTTTTTGCATGGTTGAAAATTTTTTCACCCTCACAACATAGTGCGGATTTCAGACTGGGTGGCAACCTGTTTTCTAAAAAAACCATCAAGAAAAAGAGTTCAGGACAAAACGTGGCAGCCATATACAAAAAGTGGAACAACAGGGAAAACTCTGGAATTCCTCCAAAAAATCCAACCCGTCTATAGATGTAGAAATGACATCTGTCCTTCCATAATGACATTTGTCCTCCCATGGCCTTCTGTCCCGACAATGAAAACAAAGTTTCCCCAACTGGGAATCACGATAAACACCTGAAACCCTGACGACCCCATAACCGACTGCACTGCCCCCTAAAATCAAGTTTGGGTTGGTCTTTGTCATCTGAGGTCCTCCAAATCGAGTTAAAATCAGAACAGGGGGGTAGGAAAAAGATAAATTTTCTGTTCAGGGTTACAAAGGGTAGGGAAGCCCTCGAAGCTGGCAAATAAAATTAATAATAGGGGGGTTTGGGGATGATTTTTTTTTGACAATTTGATATTATAAACATCCTGACCAACGGTTTTATTTTTATTAAGTTATTGGGATTTTGACCTTTTACCTTCTCCAGCCCCACTGAGAATTCCTGTTTATCCTCACATTCTTCTAACATAAGCCTATCCACTTTTTCCATCAATGGACGGGTGTTATGGAAAAAATCAACATAGAAACGTATCGGACAGGGAGAGGACCTTAGATAATTTATGATGTGATATTTTTTTAGGGGACATGTAAAAAACCTGGGCGGCACGCAGTTCTAGTATATAGAGGATAGAATGTGACTTATGTATGACCCTGTATATGTGGGTTCATAAATCTGGGTGTGGTTTGCCTTGCATAGCATATCTTTGGCACATTCAAAAGTGTGATGTTTGGTGCATAATGTCCCAATTTTTTTGGCGACAACTGTTTCATACATCTATGGAACAGAGCTATGATAGCACACCAGAAAATTGGTGCAACCCTGTTCATACATGTCGCCCTTCACATCTATTTTCTCATAGAATAAATCTTCCTGTGTGTAATATATATAATAACAGCTTCTTACAATTCATCTGTTATTTTGCAGGTCACTTTACTGTCAACCTGCTGCACCCCAAATGGAGCCAGCAGCGCCATGAAAAGCCCAAAATTTTCAGAACATCTAAAAGACGGTAAGAATCAAATATTACACTTCTATCTGATCACCAGTAAATTCTGAGCATAGAACCAGATCTATATTATCACCTGTTATTATATTATCACCTCACAAAACATCTTGCACTAGACGTCTTTTATATAAGATACTCTTTCTATATTTTCAGATAGTCTTCATAGAGGGAACTATAAAGTACAACACCATGAGGATCACCAAAAAGGTAACAAATCATTCCCCCCTCAGGACTATAACATGGGATGTTGACCATGAATTTATACTGTTTGCCTTGTCTGGAGTTGGAAAGGAATTTTTAATTTAGTAGTCTCATCGCAGAGAAAAGCCATCCCCCCACGGCCATGGGGACGGCACTAAAACAGGACAAATGCTGGTCAGATTAACCGACCGGTATTTGTCCTCTGCCGTGGGGACATGCCCTAAGGGTATGTTCACATGACGTCTTTCAGGACGTTTTTTGGGGCATAATTGAATGGAGGGAAAGGCCAAGCTTCAGATTATCTAATAGACAGTAAGAAATTATATTCTGTGTGATGTATCTGATCACCAATATGCTGATCTTTCTTATCACCTGTTTTATCCTCACAGAACATCTTGCAGTAGACGCCTCTTATATAGGATTCTCTGTATATTTTCAGGTAGCCATTACTGAGGGATCTAAAGAGACACACGATATTCCATCTAGAGCAACACCATGAGGATCACCAAGAAGGTAACACAGTTTTCCACCTCAGTTAAACTCAGGGCTAAATTACACCTTCCTATATCAGCTTCTTACAATTCATCTGTTATTTTGCAGGTCACTTACTGTCACCTGATGCATCTAATGGAGTCCAGCAGCACCGTGCACTTGGTCAGTTTCTAGTTCTCTGAACGGTGGGAAAGGCCAAGCTTCAGATTATCTAATAAACGGTAAGAAATAAATCTTATTCTGTGTTTTACATGTGATTCAGTCACAGTTATAGTTTCACCAGTAAATTCTCAAAGTAGAACCTGATCTTTGATATCTGTTTTATCCTCATAGAACATCTTGCATTAGACGCCTCTTATATAGGATTCTCTTTGTGTATTTTCAGGTAGTCTTTCCAGAGGCAACTACAGAGACACAATATTCCATCTTGAGCAACACCATGAGGATCACCAAGATGGTGCTGCATTATTCCACTTCAAGACTCTAACAGGGACATTGACCAGAGATAATATATACAAGGATCTGTACATTACCATCTTATCTATAAAAGAAACCAATAAAACATCATTTAAAATTATTTCCCGTGCTGTGGTTTTATTCACCTACTTACTAGTTAAGTTATTGTATTGTTGTTATGGTCAAATATTCTATTATTATACTACAGGAGTTCTCACCATAGACATCCATGGAGATGCCATAATATGTAACATGTGAGTGTTCTACCTCTGAGCCCCTCACTTGTCCCTCACAAATGATTCCTGACCAGCTTCTTGTGAAGTTAGAAGGTGACGAGACAAATTATAATGTATTAGCATATATGAATATGCTAATACATTACTAAGTGTGTAAAAAAAAAAAAAAAAATGTAACAGTTCTTCCTTCATGGGAAAAAAAAATAAATAAAAAAAACCATAAAAAGAAAAAAAAAATAATAAAAAAATAAATAAAATAAAAATAAATATTTAATAAAAAATAATTGTGCATAAATTACACACACAAAAAAACCTACACATATTAGGTATCCACACGACCGCAATAACCTGTAGAATTAATCTGACAAGTTATTAAGTGTGAAATGTTAATGGTGTAAAAAATAAAAAAAAATAAAAAATAAAAAAAAATACTACAATTATTTAGTGAACTTAACCTATTCCCCCATAAAGTACAACTTGTCTCGAATAAAACGAGGCCTCATCCAACTGCGTTATTGAAAAAGTAAAAAAGTTACATCTGTTAAAACGCAAGGAGGCAAAAACTAAAAAAACGTTCTGGTCATTAACTACTTTTCAGCCGTTCGGCTTAAGGGGTTAAAAAAAGTACACTCAGCAGAGAACAAAAAAATGGGACGTGAATGGGGGCAAAAACATTGTTTGCTTGTATATTTGGGACAACTTATGTTAATTAGCATAACTGATATACACTACAATCCTATGAGATGCATGGAGTATAGAAGGCATAGGGACTAGAGAAGAAGCTGTAAAGGGAAACCCTGGGTTGGGCTCAGACGGTTGGATCGGCTTTTCCTGTGAGTTGATACAATGTCTGATTTTTAATTTCTGTAGCTATAGCGACCAGCACTGGCAGCCTATAAGGAGAGATAGAACAGGTCTGTAGCTAGAGCAATGTGAGGAGCAGATTCAGCCCATACAAGAGGAGATAACTAGGAACAGGTAGGACAATGTTAATGAGCATATATTACAAGTGTGTCATCTGTAATAAAAAAAAAAAATTCTATACCCAACAATGTGGCGATCGGTGACGCTACATGTGCTAATTTAAACGCCCAGAAAATTATCGGCCTATGAGAATAAACCTTAAAGGCGATCAAAAAAGTAACCTGATCACTGGCAAAACAAAATTATTATCGTACACAGAAGAGGGTGCGGTAAATATGGGCATCTATAAGGATTCAGGGGGTGGGACCTGATTATGGCACCAAAAGTCATTGTGACAACAAGAAGACCTTCTTGAGCCCTGAGCTATTCCCCAAACATGGGCTGCTCCGTCCCCTCCACCGCCCGCCACGCCATGTCCATCTTCATCACTTTTCTGTTCTGGAAGGTTTTATTCTAGGTAAACAATAAGTCCTTGCTCTGCTTCTTGCATTATACTGACAACTGGCTGTTTCCACTTTCCTTAACAAAGGGCTGTGCCCCCTTACATACTGACAGTATCAGTCACCATAAAGTTTTTTTTTGGGGGTATACACAAAGACAGAAGCCCCTATATAGTATATTTGTATACACTGCGCCTTGCACCCTGTGTTTCCTCCCCTTTTTATAGTAATAGGCTCTCCTGAGCCGAACAGGTAATGGCAGGCATGCGAAGGGGAAATTGACAGGCTATGTTCACACGGCTTATTTTGGGACGTATTTCAGCCCATAATTCACGCCGTACTGCGCGAATTACGGGCTGAAATCCGTCCCAGTCATGACGGTAATCCACAGTTCTCATAGAGAACTATGGATTACGTCTCCTCTCCCCGCTCGGACAATACGAAGTGACATGTCAATTATTCACAGCGTATCCGCGCCGAGAATAATGAATGTCTATGGGGTCGGCGGGCTGCCAGCCCCCCCGCCCCGCTCCCGTACACACGGCGTAATTGCGGGGCGAAATACGTCCCGCAATTAAGCTGTGTGAACATTTCCTCACGCACAAGTGCAGGGATCTGATTGGTGGGCGGTGGCTGTCGCGCTGCGTTCAGCCCTTTATAACATGCACCATTGCAGCAGTTGAACGATTTCTTCCAACGCAACAGAGACATTGCAGACTTCAGGAACGGAGGATCTTGTCAGGTCACCATTACAGCGGGCAGGAACCCCAGATGGTCAGGAGTGGCTGCAGAGATGTGTGGGATCAGCCCCGCCGCTGCCGGTAGACGCTAATGGAAGCTGGGCTCAGGAAGTAGTCACAGCCGGCAGGTGGAGCAATGAGAGCGCTAGCTCTACGGTCAGCGGTGATGAAGACAATGCGGCGACCCATCCAGCAGGAGGACAAGGCAGAGACCACCATATTCTCCGGCTCCTATGGAAAACAGAAGGAGGGCTTCAGCCCCCAGTCCTGCCAGCGATATACAGCGCCAGCTGCTGAGCGAGCTTCCTACAGTTGAACTGTCACAGCAGCAGCAGCCGCCGAGACCCAGCGCTGTGGGTGATGGTATGTTCACACGGCCTATTTTGGGGCGCATGCGCCCAAATCATTACGGTAATCCACAGTTCTCATAGATTACGATCATATTGTACGATCGGGGAGATAAATGACATGTCATTTATTCGTGACGCTTTCGCGGCGACAGCCTGCCATTACCTGTTCAGCTCAGGAGAGACTATTACCATAAAAAGGGAGGAAACACAGGGTGCAAGGCGCAGTGTATACAAATATACTATATAGGGGCTTCTATAAGAATAAAACCTTCCAGAAAAGGGAAAAGTGAAGATAGACATGGCATGGCCGGGCGGTGGTGGGGATGGAGCAGCCCATGTTTGGGGAATAGCTCAGGGCTCAAGAAGGTCTTCTTGTTGTCACAATGAGTTTTGGTGCCATAATCAGGTCCCACCCCCTGAATCCTTATAGATGCCCATATTTACCGCACCCTCTTCTGTGTACGATAATAATTTTGTTTTGCCAGTGATCAGGTTACTTTTTTGATCGCCTTTAAGGTTTATTCTCATAGGCCGATAATTTTCTGGGTGTTCAAATTAGCTCATGTAGTGTCACCGATCGCCACATTGTTGGGTATAGAATTTTTTTTTTTTTTACAGATGACACACTTGCTATATGTGTCCTACCTGTTCCTAGTTATCGCCTCTTGTATGGGCTGAATCAGCTCCTCAGGTCGCTATAGCTACAGACCTGTTCTATCTCTCCTGATAGGCTGCCAGTGCTGGTCGCTATAGCTACAGACCTATTGTCCTCAGCAGCTCGTCTCTGCAGGCCAGTAAAACCAGTAAAGCCAGTAAACACTGAATTCAAAAATGAAACCAAGAAACAGGAATGAGGTAAGATGAATCGTTATAGTGAGACAACCCATTTAATGTTTTATGAATGATGGAAGGATAAAAAAAGGTTTGAGTCCAAATACTCCACTTTTCCAGCAGTCGTATATTTGGGAATTCAGGCCTGTTTGCAAGAATACAAATCTATAAAGACAAGAGCCAAACCAGCAGAGTGCGGACTTGACCCAGTGCATCGCCTACTGTCTGTTTATTCTTAAACAACCCCAACTCGTGGCCAAACTCCTACCCCTACCCGGTGACACACCACTTTTTTCCCCTGACCCTTCACCAATTAATTCCTTCAAAATACACGAGACACCGGGTTGGATTTTAAATGGCCACAGCAGCCGTATTTATTAGACAAACACTGGTAAAACATAAATGGCATATAAACTTAGCAGAATATATATAGAAACCTATATATATATATATATATAACTATCTTTCCTTAACGTAGTAAGAATTACTACTAGCCAAACTCCCTATTAACTAGAGTATCAACATGATACCTGCAATCGAAAACCCCACTTGAATG
>JAODAL010041819.1:0-35482 GCA_025379985.1 Phyllomedusa bahiana
TAAAATTTTTTTGGGCACCGAGATACCACCTATGGGGGCAAGTTTGGCGTATCTCCAAAGGGCTCCTGGATGCTGAATAGACCACCAAAAAGCCAAAGCTGGGTACCCAAAAACCCCAAATTTAGTTCTTCCAGACCGTTTCACAGTTGGTGGCGTGGTTGCTTTTTGAAGACGTGTGGCTCACAAAAAAAGATTTGGGGGTGGCCAGGGGAATTTTATTTGGGGCGGCGCGCTTAGCCCCTTTCAAACTCCCCTTTCAAAAGTTGGGATGTATCTAGTACAAAATAAAAACTGAGTTTTGATTGGGGTTGGTTTCTTAGGGTGCTATGAACAACAAGGGCTAGATCAAAATGAAAGCTGATTCTGATTGGTTTTTCATGGGCAACAAGGACAAGATAGGAAATAAAACTTAGTTTTGATTGGTTGCTATTTGGCTCTGATTTGGTCGCTTACAAAATAAAAAAGTATAGGAAAATTAAAACGGGAGTTCTGATTGGGGTTTCTATGGGGGCCTGTTGGTTCAATAGGGCAGAAACTAGATCAAAATAAAGCAGAGTTCGATTGTTCTATGACCTCGGTTGCTAGGGGGACAAGGACAGAACAAAAAATGAAAAGGGGTTCTGATTGGTTCTAGGACAACAAGGACTATAAAAAAAGAAAGCAGTTTTTTATTTGGTTGTGCGCAACAAGGACTAGTATAAGAAATGAAAGCTGAGTTCTGATTGGTTGCTATTGGCTCTGATTGGTTGCTATGAACAACAAGGACAAGTATAGGAAATTAAAACGGAGTTCTGATTGGTTGCTATGAACGGCAAGGACTAGTATGAGAAATGAAAGCGGGGTTCTGATTGGTTGCTATGAACGGCAAGGACTAGTATGAGAAATGAAAGCGGGGTTCTGATTGGTTCATATAACTTCTGAGCAGTTGCTACTGTTTTAGACGGTCGCTAAAAGTATGAATAAATGAGGCCCAGCGCGCCCGACAGCTGCGGCAAATCTCTCCCAGGTTAGGCTGCGTTTGGACCTGCGTCAGCGCTTACATTGCAGAGGTGGAACCAGCAGCGCCTGATGGACGCCATAGACTACAACGGGCCCTTTGAATTTCTGCCGTTGTGTCCATCAGTTTGGTGCTTTCTGTGCTATATTTCCTGTAATTCCTGACGCCGCTGTGTGAACCAGGCCTTAGCTGCATAAACTGGCACGTGCTAGACTCCGGCGTCCCACGAGCGACGGGATAGACTTCAGCCATTGTCATACTTTGTGTGCTTCGGCCATCATGATGCCTGCGGCGTCTCTCGCCCGTCGTGCCGGCGTTCGCAGCTGCACAGTGAATATATAATGAATCGGTGACGAGAGGCGTCCCCCGCACAGGAGCTGACAATCTAATTAAACACGTGCCCTGTGCCCCTCTGACCCCCGCAGAATGTGCCGCTGTGCTGCAGGTGTGTATGAGGCCCATCACCTGCGGCCCGCACAATGCTGACATTCAGGGCGGTGGGGTCGCCGGGGTCTCCTCCGTCATCCAGCAGGGACCTGACACAGACATGTTGTGTTCAAGGAGGTAATTTAGTTTCTGGACAGCTGCTGTTATCAGGGCGTACAATGGAGCCACAGTGATGGGGCCCTGCGCCGTCATGGCTGCCCACCTGGACCTCCAGCACCGAGAGCTCCTGACTATTCCACCCTCCCTGGAGAGAGCAGAGCCCGTCCCGCTGGGCCCACAGCATGGTGCTCCATAGATAACTGCATCATATCGAATAATCCGACATGGCCGCCCTCGTCCCCCACCCTGACCCCCATCGGCCGTGACACGAGAGGCCCCCACAGCAGAGAGCTGCAATAGTGAAGAGTCCCGAGAGGCTCCAGAAACAACTGCACAAGGGGCCCTGACCACTGGAGGAGCCGTCCTGTACTTCTCACATCCTCAGTCCTCCATGATTGATTGTGGCCAGTGACTGGATATAAACTGGTAAGACCAGATCTGCTGCAGACGAGCGTCGCCAGGCAGAGTCTCCTCACTGAAGCCCCAGGTCATCTCCGTGCCCGGCGGACGCCCTCCCATCCCCTCTGGGTAATCAAAGGTCAGGATATGTGAATATATCATGCGTATACGGTAAGGACAGGGATAGAATAATAGGGGTCGGTCGGATGTGGTGACCGCACCCGGCAAGGAACCCTTGATTTCTGTTCAATTTTCTCATATTTCCCTGACTACTACCAACCAGTGATCTCTGCTCCTCCCTGCAGAGAAGGTTACACAACACCTGTGACATGCTGCTATATAGAGCACAGTCTGCAGCCCCTCCTGGACCCTACACCTGTAGCTGTTACATGATATAAGACTATTACCCATCGGGACTCTGCCCTCCCTGCAAGAAGGTTACACACAACTGTACAACTGCTATATAGACACAGTCTGCAGCCCTCTGACCTTACACTGTAGCGTTACTGATATAAGACTATTACCCATCTGTGATCTCTGCTCCTCCCTTCAGTGGAGGTTATACAACACCTGTGACAAGCTGCTATATAGAGCACAGTCTGCAGCCCCTCCTGGACCCTACACCTGTATCTGTTACATGATATAAGACTATTACCCATCTGTGATCTCTGCTCCTCCCTGCAGTGGAGGTTACACAGCACCTGAGACAGGGCACAGTCTGCAGCCCCTCCTGGACTCTACACCTGTATCTGTTAGATGATATAAGATAAGACTATTGAAAGATAACCTGAGATGTACAGTAGAGAAATGGCGCCACCAAGGGGCAGAGCAGATGCAGTGGTGGATGGTCAGATATTCCAGATTATTAGACATAGGAAAGTCTGGAGCTTGTAATGGCAGAAAAACCCGGGAGAAGATCAGAACGCTCCCAGTATAGTGTAGGCTTTGCCGGATTCTAACATGCCGGATTATTGGACACCGGATTACTAGATGCTGAATTACTGGACGCCGGATTACCGGATGCCGCGTTTATTCAGATAAGCATTGTCGTTGCTATGAGACCCAGTGTGTAATATGATATAATAATCCAGTGGCATGAATACACCAGAGAGGATGCTGTGTGCTGTGTGGAGTGCACAGACTGAGCACTAGATGGCAGCGACACTCCAAGCATCACCCCAGCAGCTCCACCACCATCAGCCAGGAGAGCGGAGGCCCCCACATTATACAGGGAAACTACAGCACAGGATTCAGGGCGGGGCTGTGACAACTGCTCAGAAATAATACAAAGCGACAACCTCTCGGCGATATCAGTACATGGGGTGGGGCTGCTACCACCTCTCAGGGATGTCAGTGCAGGGAGCGGGACTGAGACAACCTGGTCTGTGCATCCCCTGAGCAGTGGACCTCTGGTCTGTGCGGCCCCTGAGTGGTGGCCCCTGGTCTGTGCGGCCCTTAAGCGGCGGCCCCTATCCTAAGCATTGGCCTCTGGTCTGTGCGGCCCCTGAGCGGTGAGCGTAGGCCCCCATGCTAATCGTTGGCCCCTGAGCAGAGGCTCCCTTGTCTGTGTGGCCCCTGAACGTTTGCCCCCATCCTAAGCGGTGGCCCCAGGTCTGTGCAGCCCATGAGCGGCGGCCCCCTGGTCTGTGTGGCCCATGAGCGCCGGCCCCCATCCTAAGTGTTGGCCCCTGGTCTGTGCGGCCCCTGAGCAGCGGCTACTTGGTCTGAGTGGCCCCTGAGTGTCGGCCCCCATCCTAAGCGTTGGCCGCTGGTCTGTTCAGCCCCTGAGTGGCAGCCTCCATCCTAAGCGTTGGCCCCCTGGTCTCCATGGGCCCGAGCGGTGGTCCCCCTCTTACGCGTTGGCCCCTGGTCTGGGCGGCCCTTGAGTGGCGGCCCCCCTCCTAAGTGGTGGCCTTTGATCTGTGCGGCAGCCCCCATCCTCAGCGTCGCCCCCCTGTCCCGCGTGACCAGTGAGCGGCGGCCCCATCCTCAGCGTCGCCCCCCTGTCCTGCGTGGCCAGTGAGCGGCGGCCCCATCCTCAGTGTCGCCCCCCTGTCCTGCGTGGCCAGTGAGCGGCGGCCCCATCCTCAGTGTCGCCCCCCTGTCCTGCGTGCCAGTGAGCGGCGGCCCCATCCTCAGCGTCGCCCCCCTGTCCTGCGTGGCCAGTGAGCGGCGGCCCCATCCTCAGTGTCGCCCCCCTGTCCTGCGTGGCCAGTGAGCGGCGGCCCCATCCTCAGCGTCGCCCCCCTGTCCTGCGTGGCCAGTGAGCGGCGGCCCCATCCTCAGCGTCGCCCCCCCTGTCCTGCGTGGCCAGTTGAGCGGCGGCCCCATCCTCAGCGTCGCCCCCCCTGTCCTGCGTGGCCAGTGAGCGGCGGCCCCATCCTCAGCGTCGCCCCCCCTGTCCTGCGTTGGGCCCGTGAGCGGCGGCCCCATCCTCAGCGTCGCCCCCTTGTCCTGCGTGACCAGTGCGCGGCGGCCCCCTCCCCCGGGTCGCCCCCCCTGTCCTGCGTGGCCAGTGGACGGCGGCCCCATCCTCAGTGTCGCCCCCCTGTCCCTGCGTGGCCAGTTTTAGCGGCGGCCCCATCCTCCGTGTCGTCCCCCTGTCCTGCGTGGCCATTTAGCGGCGGCCCCATCCTCAGCGTCGGCCCCCCTGTCCTGCGGCCAGTGAGCGGGCGGCCCATCCTCAGTGTCGCCCCCTGTCCTGCGTGGCCAGTGAGCGGGCGGCCCCATCCTCAGTGTCCGCCCCCCTGTCCTCGCGTTTGGCCAGTGATGGGGCTGGCGGCCCCCTCCTCAGCGTCGCCCCATCCTCAGCGTCGCCCCCCTTTTCCTGCGTGGCCAGTGAGCGGCGGCCCCCATCCTCAGTGTCACCCCCCTGTCCTGCGTGGCCGTGAGCCCGGCGCCCCATCCTCAGTGTCGCCCCCCTGTCCTGCGTGGCCAGTGAGCGGCCCGGGGCCCATTCCTCAGTGTCGCCCCCCTGTCTGCGTGGCCAGTGAGCGGCGGCCCCATCCTCAGCGTCCCCCCCCCTGTCCTGCGTGGCCAGTGAGCGGCGGCCCCATCCTCCAGCGTCGCCCCCCTGTCCTGCGTGGCCAGTTTAGCGGTGGCCCCATCCTCAGAGTCGCCCCCCCTGTCCTGCGTGGCAGTGAGCGGCGGCCCCATCCTCAGCGTCGCCCCCCTGCCTGCGTGGCCAAATGAGCGGCGGCCCATCCTCAGTGTCCCCCCTGTCCTCGTGGCCAGTGAGCGGCGGCCCCATCCTCAGTGTCGCCCCCCTGTCCTGCGTGGCCAGTGAGCGGCGGCCCCATCCTCAGCGTCGCCCCCTGTCCTACGTGGCCAGTGAGCGGCGGGCCCCCCTCCCAGTGTCGCCCCCCCGTCCTGCGTGCCAGTGAGCGGCGGCCCCATCCTCAGTGTCGCCCCCCTGTCCTGCGTGGCCAGTGAGCGGGGGCCCCCCTCCTCAGTTTTTGCCCCCCTGTCCTGCGTGGCCAGTGAGCGGCGGCCCCATCCTCCCTGTCGCCCCCCAGTCCTGCGTGGCCCGTGAGCGGCGGCCCCATCCTCAGCGTCGCCCCCCCTGTCCTGCTGGCCAAATGAGCGGCGGCCCCGTCCTCAGCGTCGCCCCCCTGTCCTGCGTGGCCAGTGAGCGGCGGCCCCATCCTCAGTGTCGCCCCCCTGTCCTGCGTGGCCAGTGAGCGGCGGCCCCATCCTCAGTGTCGCCCCCCTGTCCTGCGTGGCCAGTGAGCGGCGGCCCCATCCTCAGAGTCGCCCCCCTGTCCTGCGTGGCCAGTGAGCGGCGCCCCATCCTCATGTCGTCCCCCACTTCCTGCGTGGCCAGTGAGCGGGCCCCATCCTCATGTCCTCCCCATGTCCTACGTGGCCAGTGAGCGGCGGCCCCCCATCCTCAGTTCGCCCCCCTGTCCTGCGTGGGCCCGTGACGGCGGCCCCATCCTCAGTGTCGCCCCCCTGGGCCTGCGTGGCCAGTGAGCGCGGGCCCCATCCTCAGCATCGCCCCCCTGTCCTGCGTGGCCAGTGAGCGGCGGCCCCCTCCTAAGAGTCGCCCCCCTGTCCTGCGTGGCCAGTGACGGCGGCCCATCCTCAGCGTCGCCCCCCTGTCCTGCGTGTCCACTGAGTTGCGGCCCCATCCACAGCGTACCCCCCCATCCTGGCTTCGGTCGCCCCCTTGTCCTGCGGGGCCCGTGAGCGGCGGCCCCATCCTCAGCGTCGCCCCCATCCCTCAAACGTCGCCCCCCTGTCCTGCCCGCGGGCCAGTGAGCGGCGGCCCCCATCCTCAGTGTCGCCCCCCTGTCCTGCGTGGCCAGTGAGCGGCGGCCCCATCCTCAGGTCGCCCCCCTGTCCTCGTGGCCAGTGAGCGGCGGCCCCATCCTTAGTGTCGCCCCCCCCGTCCTGGCGTGGCCAGTGAGCGGCGGCCCCATCCTCAGTGTCGCCCCCCGTCCTGCTGGCCAGTGAGCGGGGCCCCATCACCAGTGTCGCCCCCCTGTCCTGCGTGGCCAGTGAGCGGCGGCCCATCCTCAGCGTTTGCCCCCCTGTCCTGCGTGGCCAGTGAGCGGCGGCCCCATCCCCCTTCGGTCGCCCCCCCCCCCCCGTCCTGCGTGGCCAAATGACGGCGGCCCCATCCTCAGCGTCGCCCCCCCCTGTCCTGCGTGGCCAGTGAGAGGCGGCCCATCCTCAGCGTCGCCCCCCTTTCCTGCGTTTCCAGTGAGCGGCGGCCACCATCCTCAGTGTCGCCCCCCCTGTCCTGCGTGGCCATGAGCGGCGGCCCCATCCTCAGGGGGTCCCCCCTGTCCTGCGTGGCCAGTGAGCGGCGGCCCCATCCCAGCGTCGCCCCCCTGTCCTGCGTGGCCAGTGAGCGGGGCCCCCATCCTCAAGCGGGCGCCCCAGCCCCCCGTCCGCTGGCCAGTGGCGGCGCCCATCCTCAGGACGCCCCCTGCCTGCGTGGCCAGTGAGCGGCCCGGCCCCATCCTCAGCGTCGCCCCCCTGTCCTGCGTGGCCAGTGAGGGGGCGGCCCCCATCCTCAGCGTCGCCCCCCTGTCCTGCGTGGGCCCGTGAAACGGCGGCCCCATCCTCAGTGTCGCCCCTATGTCCTGCGTGGCCAGTGAGCGGCGGCCCCATCCTCAGTGTCGCCCCTATGTCCTGCGTGACCAGTGAGCGGCGGCCCCATCCTCAGTGTCGCCCCCCTCCTCAGTGTCGCCCCCCCCTGTCCTGCGTGGCCAGTGAGCGGCGGCCCCATCCTCAGTGTCGCCCCCCCTGTCCTGCGTGGCCAGTGAGCGGCGGCCCCATCCTCAGCATCGCCCCCCTGTCCTGCGTGGCCCGTGAGAGGCGGCCCCATCCTCAGTGTCGCCCCCCTGTCCTGCGTGCCAGTGAGCGGCGGCCCCCTCCTCAGCGTCGCCCCCCTGTCCTGCGTGGCCAGTGAGCGGGCGGCCCCATCCTCAGTGTCGCCCCCCTGTCCTGCGTGGGCCAGTGAGCGGCGGCCCCATCCTCAGTGTCGCCCCCCCGGTCCTGCGTGGCCCGTGAGCGGCGGCCCCCATCCTCAGGTCGCCCCCCTGTCCTGCGTGGCCAGTGAGCGGCGGCCCCATCCTCAGCGTCGCCCCCCCTGTCCTGCGTGGCCAGTGAGCGGCGGCCCCATCCTCAGTGTCGCCCCCCCTGTCCTGCGTGGCCAGTGAGCGGCCCGGGCCCCATCCTCAGTCGCCCCCCTGTCCTGGGGTGACCAGTGAGCGGCGGCCCCATCCTCATTGCGCCCCCTGTCCTGCATGGCCCTGAGCGGCGGCCCCATCCTCAGTGTCGCCCCCTGTCCTGCATGGCCCGTGAGCGGCGGCCCCATCCTCAGTGTCGCCCCCTGTCCTGCGTGGCCATGGCGGGGGCCCCATCCCCAGTGTCGCCCCCCTGTCCGCGTGGCAGTGAGCGGCGCCCCCATCCTCATGTCGCCCCCATCCTCATGTCGCCCCCCTGTCCACTGCGTGGCCATGAGGCGGCGGCCCCATCCTCAGTGTCGCCCCCCTGTCCCCGCGTGGCCCGTGAGCGGGGGCCCCATCCTCAGCGTCGCCCCCGCTGTCCTGGGGTGGCCAGTGAGCGGCGGCCCCATCCTCAGCGTCGCCCCCCCTGTCCTGCGTGGCCATGAGCGGCGGCCCCATCCTCAGCGTCGCCCCCCTGTCCTGCGTGGCCAGTGAGCGGCGGCCCCATCCTCAGTGTCGCCCCCCCTGTCCTGCGTGGCCACAGCAGTTGCACAACACTTGTCACCGGATGAGAGTGTCGGAAGGCGCAGGGTGACAAGTGGCTCCTTCAGTGTTGAGGGCCCTCAGGGGTGATGCAGGGGCCGCCCCGGGAGGCAAACAATGAAGCTGCTGGTACACAGCGCACAGGGAGCAGCAGCGAGCCTCATACAGGCTTCCAGGGGCTCAGGATCCCGGGGCCCCCACTCACCAGCCCCTGGGGCCAGCATGGAGGCTGCAGTCCAGGGGACATAGAGTGGGCCCCTGCACCCGAGAGGACTCACAGCGGTCACCCATCCCCCTCCTGCTTTGTTACAATGTATCAGTATGTGATTCTCTATGGACCGCCTACACTGACACATTGCAACACACCCTCCCCTGTGACAGGTATGAGGTCAGAGTGAGACTTCAACCTCTGAAGATTTACTGATTGCATTCACTGACAGCAAGCAGGGATCATAATCTGGTCATTGATTCCGGGGCGGTCGGTGTGATGGCGCCGGGCGGAGCGGAGGATTCTGATAAGTGCTGGTGGGGCAGGATGATGAGGGTGATTGTCCCGGTATCTGATGGACGCCCCCTACATGTTCTTCTAGGTTCTATTTGTTTTCCTCAGTTTCCTCATCAGCAAGTAGGGAGTGCGCAGGGATAGCGTCAACATGGAGGGAGCATGCATGGAGGGAGCATGCAGGGAGTGGAGGGAGCATGCACGGAGAGCATCAGCATGGAGGGAGCATCCAGGGAGTGCGTCCCGCCTGGGAGGGAGCATGCAGGGAGTGGAGGGAGCATGCAAGGAGAGCATCAGCATGGAGGAGCGCTCAGGAAGATCGTAAGCATGGAGGGAGCACAGGTGTTCAATGCGTGCCAGCATGGAGGGAGCACGCAGCAATCGCATCAGCATGGAGGGAGCACACAGGGAGAGCGTCAGCATGAAGGGAGCACACGGCAACCGCGTCAGCATGGAGGGAGCACACAGGGAGAGTGTCAGCATGGAGGGAACACAGGGAGAGCGTCAGCATGGAGGGAACACAGGGAGAGCGTCAGCATGGAGGGAGCACAGGGAGAGCGTCAGCATGGAGGGAACAACGGGAGACCGACAGCAATGAGGGAGCACAGGGAGAGCGTCAGCATGGAGGGAACATAGGGAGAGCGTCAGCATGGAGGCGAGCAGCAGGAGAGCGTCAGAGCATGAGGGAGCACAGGAGAGGCAGCATGGTGGGCAGCCGCAACCGCGTCAGCATGGAGGGAGCACACAGGGAGTGTGTCAGCATGGAGGGAGCACACAGGGAGAGTGTCAGCATGGAGGGAGCACACAGGGAGAGTGTCAGCATGTAGGGAGCACACAGGGAGAGTGTCAGCATGGAGGGAGCACAGGGAGAGCGTCAGCATGGAGGGAGCACACAGGGAGAGTGTCAGCATGAGGGAGACACAGGAGAGCGATCAGCAATGGAGTGAACACAGGAGAATAGCAGCGTATGGAATGAGCGCCATCTTTGTGATGAATCCCAGTGCTCGGCTTCTGGTTCCATCTGATGAGAACTCCTGTAGCCTCCTGCAGGCCCCGCCCCCCCCGCGCCGCTCTCACCGCCGCTTACACAATCTGCGATAACATCTGCGCTCGGACGGAAACTTCTTCATTTCTTTCTAATTTTGACTTTGATAATTCAAGTGTTTCCGCAGGTTAAATATTACCTGGAAAATACACAAGGCAGGAGGAAGCACAAGATGGAGGCGCCCGAGCTGCACATGCCGCAACGAAGAAGCCACCCGCACTGCTCTAGCTGCAACGTGGAGGCCCCCGCATTGCACAGGCGGCATCGTGGAGGCCCCCGCACTGCTCCGGCTGCAATGTGGAGGCCCCCGCACTGCTCCGGCTGCAATGTGGAGGCCCCCGCACTGCTCCGGCTGCAATGTGGAGGCCCCCGCACTGCTCCGGCTGCAATGTGGAGGCCCCCGCACTGCACCGGCTGCAAAGTGGAGGCCCCCGCACTGCACAGGCGGCATCGTGGAGGCCCCCGCACTGCACTGGCCGCAACATAGAAGTCCCCGCTCTGCACCGGCCACAACGTGGAGGATCCCGCACTGCACCGGATGCAACATGGAGGCCCCCGCACTGCACAGGCGGCATCGTGGAGGATCCCGCACTGCTCCAGCTGCAACGTGGAGGCCCCTGCACTGGCCACAACGTGGAAACTTCCGCATGGCAACGGCCACAACGTGGAGGCCCCCGCACTGAACAGGCCACAACGTGGAGGCCCCCGCACTGAACAGGCCGCAACGTGGAGGCCCCCGCATTGCATCGGCTGCATCCTGGAGAGCCCCGCACTGCACCGGCCGCAACATGGAAACCTCCGCATGGCAACCACCGCAAGGTGAAGGCCCCCACACTGCACTGACTGCAATGTGGAGGCCCCAGATCTGCACTGGCTGCAACGTGGAGGCCTCCGCACTGCACTTGCCATATCATTGAGGCCCATGCAAGCCACCAACTGCAACGCGGAAGCCTCTACAATGCATCGGCCGCATTGTGGAGGCCCTCGCACTGTACCAGCTGCATTGTGGGGGCCCCCGCACTGCACCCGCTGCAATGTAGAAGCCACCACACTGCATTGGCCACAATGTAGAAGTTCCCTAAATGCACCCACCGCATCGTGGAAGCCCCTGCACCGCACCAGCTGCAACTTGGAGGACCCCACAATGCAACGGTCTCACTGTCCGCAACGTAGGGTTCCACAATGCAACAGGATGTGAACCGTCGACCCAACAACACATTACCTTGACGCTGAGACAAGTTTAGAGGACTGCAAAGAGGGTGTGCAAATCACTTGGCCACAACCTCTGAGTATCAACCCCCGAATACACGATGTGACATCGTAGACACTTGACGACACCTCGGAACACGCTTCCTTAAAAAGCACATGGACATCACACAAAGGAAAGCTGTGGCTCAAGCTGCCACACCCATAATTACACATGAACATTGCCACACCAAGACACGCCTTCTAACCACACCCGAACATGACGTTAGCACCACTATGACACGCCCTTTTCTAACCACACCCAAACACATGACATCACACCAAAGACACGCATGTCTAACCACATGCGCAAACACGCATGACATCTACCACCAGGACATCGCCCCCTCTACCACACCCAAAACATGATCATCACACTAAGGACACGCCTCATAACTCCACACACGAAACATTGACCTTCACCCAAGACAAGCCTTAACACTATGACATCACACAATGACACGCCTTCTTAACCACACCCAAAGAACAACCTGACATGACAGCGCAAGGATCACGCCTCTAATACCATCACCCAATCCGCAGTGAACTGTTCACGCACTAGAAGACAAGTCCTCTAACCGAATACAGCAGAAAATCACCTGACATGCACTCCAAGAACAGTCGACTCTTAGAATCAACATGCAAACACATGACAGCTCACCAAAAGTCATGTCTATGACGCCAGCGCCCATAAGACATGACATTCACACTAAGACACGTGGCTATAACACACCCAAACATACAACGACATCACACCTATGACACGTCCTTTCTAACCACACAAAAACATCCATGACATCACACTTAGCACGCCACTATTAAATCACTCCTTGATTCAATGTACATTCAGACACCAGGATTACGTCAGGCTAATACACCTCAACCGAACATGATCATCCAACAATTATGAACGACGGTATAACATGCGCGCCTAACGCGCAACAATACATCAACGCTAAATGGAAACACATATGATCAAGCCTCTTAACCCACACCCAACACATGAAATCACACCTTGTCACGCAGCGATTCACATCTAAACTATATTTGATATTACAACTAGGATCTCGACGCGATCCATATACACAAACTACTATGTAAGATCAAAGGGAGAAGCCAGATTTCATCTCCACCTTTAAAACTGGAAAGCAACTCGTAGTCTATCATCATGACCAATCTCCCATACATCATGTAAGCTAACAATTGTCAATAAATGAGTTAATATAAATTTATGGGTATGATCCTAATGGAGGGACGCGGGGGGGGCGCCGGGTGGGGGGGGGGGGGGGGTGCGGGGAGGCGTGTGGTCAGGGGGTTGGGGGAGGGGGTGGGGGTGGGCGGGTTGCGGGGGGGTGGGGTTGGGAATGTAAGATGTGTCTGTTTTTGGGATTTTGTATCTCTTTATTGAGTTTGTGTTTTAGGTATTTTTTTCTTTTTTTTTTTTGGTTTTGGGTATTGTTTTTTGCCTTCCTTTTTTTTTGGAAGTGTTGATATGTAACTTTGTTTTTTCTTTATTTTTATTTTTTTCGATTTTTAATTTTATTTCCATTTTTTCTTTTTGGGTTTTTTTATTTTTCTTTTTCTGTTTTACTTGTTTAATAATTACCACACCCAAACATGACATCACATCCAAGGGCGTATTGCCTCTAGATACCACACCAAAATCAATTGAGAATCACAAGGATCACCACTATGTACACACCCAATACACTTAGAGACATCTACACCAGAAGAAACGCGCCTCTGAACCACACCCATTTAACACATGACATCCACACTAGTGACACACCTTCTAACCACACCCTAAAACACATGACATTCACACCTCCAAGGGTACACGTCTTCTACCACACTCCAAAAACACATCGGACATCACAAGTGACATGCTCTAACCACACCCAAACAGAAGACATCACACAAAGACTATGCCTTAAACAGGACACCCAGTACACACATGACATCACCCAATGACACGCCTCTAACCATACCCAAACACATGACATTCACGCACCAAGAACGGTTCTCTAACCACACCCAAAACACATGACAGATCACACAAGGACATGCCTCTAACCAAGCCCAAACACATTGTGAGACATCTACACCGCCTAGACGCATGTCTGTCTAACACCACACCACACACACATGTACATCACACGCCAAGACACGCTCTGTTAACCACTACTGCGCATAACACATAGACATCACACCCAAGACAGACGTCCTTAGAACTTTAATCCTAATTAACTCATGACATCACACCTAGAAACGGCCTCTGAACCACACACTATAAACCCATTGACATCACACAGTGACATGCCTCTAACCACAGCCCAAAACACATTGGACATACACATGACACGCCTCTAGTACCACACCCCCAAACACATGTGACTTCCACACAGGATACGCCTCTAACCACACCCAAAACACAAGACTCAACAACACAGGGACACACCTCTAACCACACGCAAACACTGACATCACACCAAGGGACACACCTCTCTAACCACCCTCAAACACATTGACTTCACACCAAGACACGCTATAAAAACCACATACCAAACACATGACATAACACAGTGACACAACTCTGACACCACCCCAAAAACACATTGACATCACACAGAATGACTCTTCTAACACACCCAAACACATGACTTCACAAGGGGACACACCTTTAACCACACCCAAACACATGACATCACACCAGGACACGCCTCTAACCATCCCCAAACACGCATAATACATCACAACAGAGTACATGCCTCTAACCCACACCCCAAACACATGACATCAACACATGTGTGTGTGTAAACTCGACACCCATACACCATGACATCCACTACCAGGACACGCCCGTCTAACCTCACCCAAAACACATGGTGACTATACGTGCCGCAAGGACCACAGTCGTCTTCAGTCCACATGCCAAACACAAGAAATTACATCCATGCGGCCTATGTCTTAACCACACTCCTGAAACACATTGACATTCACACAGGACACGCTCCTCTAACACACACAATAACACATGACATAACATCCGACCATGCCTATAACCACACCAAACACATGAACTTCACACTGAACGCGGCCTGCTAACCACATCTCCAAACCGACATCACACAGGACACACCCTTCTAACCTCACCAAATCATTGACATTCACACAAGACACACCTCTAACACACCCAAACAGCATGACATCACTCACCAAGACACGTCTCTATACCACATCAACACATGTGACATTCCACCAGAGAGCACGCCTTCTTACGCCACGACTCCAAACACATATCACACAAGACACGCCTTCTAACCCACACCCAACACATGATCATCACACCTGAAGGACACGCCTATAACCACACCCACACACGAAGACTTCTCACGCAGGGACATACACCTATAACCTCCACACGCCAACACTATGACATCACACCAGGTGATCACGCCTCAACCAAACCTCAAGAACACACGAAGACAATTCACACGCCAGACACGCCTCTAACCCATACATTGCCAACTCTCCTCGTTTTTGGCGGGTGGTTCCGCTATTTGGCGGTCCCCCCCTGCTCTCCAGGCAGACGTTGGCATTCCTTTCCCCTTTCCGCGTTGCAGCTAGGCTAGCGGGGTGATCTTTTAAAATGGCCGCGGCGACCAAGAGTAAGCGCTATGTGTCGGCTACTTGGGCGCGACGGTCGTTTTCTCACAGGCGGGTGAAGCATGTGCAGCAGCGCGTACGCCACCCGCCGGAGTCTCGCTGTGTTGGGGAAGGATGGCAGGAGGAGGGATCGTTTCCCCTCCTCCCCCTGTTATGTACAGCAGGCCTGTCTGTGCGCCATACTATACAGACTGTTCGCGGCGCAGGGGAAGTGCGCGCGGTGCATTCACTTGCCCCTGTCGTCGCTGAGGAGATGGCGGTCGATGTGGATGCGGTCCGCTCGGCTGCAGGAGCTTTCCAGGTCAGGTTGAGAGTGGATTTTATTTATGTTATGTTTTTGTTTATTAGCTGTACCTGGCTACTATGTACCTGTGGCAACAGAGGGGTGGCACTACATGGCAACATTGGTGCTTGGCAACTACCTGGCTGACAATGTAGACCCTGGCAAATAGAGGGGCTACTTACCTGGCAACAGATGGGGGCACTGTACTCTGGATACAATGTACTGGCAAAGAGGTGGGTCCCTCATCTACCTGTGGCAACATTGGGGTCTACTACCTTGTCCCTACATGTGTAATCTCCGCTACACCTTGCAACAGAGGGGCACTTCTGTTACGAGGGGGCTGTCTACCTGGCTAAAATGGGGGCGTGTGTACTGGCAAAACAACTGAGTGTGGACACTACTATCGGACAAAACAGAGGGGTGGCAGACTACCTTGGCAAACATTGGGTGGCATACCTGGCAACAGCAAGGGACACTACCTGGCAGTGTCTCGGACTGGGAATGTACAAATCAGTCCTGGGCACTAAAGCTCCCAGCAGTCCGCAGATCATACAATATTCCGTGTTTTAAAACATGTCCCTTGTTCGTGCACCTCGCCATGTCTAAAATAATAAACTACCACATATGTATAAGCTGCTTTTCTACCGGGCGTTTTTGGTGTCATTTTGCTGATTGGGGTCTTTCGGTTGCGTTTTTGTGCAGAAAGGCATGAGCAGTTAATTGCTGAACATTTCTCACAAAGAAACGCAATCAAAAAATGCACCCAAAAGAGAAACCGCTTCTGTGTAGAGTGCCCCTGTATCCACTTTCAAGCAAAGAAAGAAAACAGTTGGTGCAGAGTAAACCCCGCATCCACAGAGTCAGGTGTGCACTTGCTTTACAATCCGGGGAAATCACCATCACTGACGCACTACATAAAGCACCTAACATAACCGAGACAGATCTCAAACATCATACTCCAGTAGTCTAGTGTTCACCATCACCATAACATAATGAGCACTGGACTCAACACAGAAGTAAAAATGGACCCCTGACTAGCTAGGGACTCACAGGAGTCTCATCATCTCTGAGGGAGTTGTGTTCTCTTGTCCTTTTGTCTTCTTCCCTTCTTTGGCGCACAAGTACCTCCTTGTGTATGCCTTCCTTGTTGTTTCTCCATTTCTTTCTTGTTCCGGTAACAGCATGCAATGTCTTCTTGTACTCGCAGTCACTACTCGTACCTGGTAGAACTTTACCACAAATCATGCTTCTAGACTCCTCTCTTTACCAGCACTTTCCTATCCGCATTCCCCGCTAAGACTAGCGTCTGTAGTGTCCCGTGTAAAATTGTAGACAATTAAAATGTCAGATAAGTGTGTGTCTGTAAATATGGTTAGACCCCCATTTACGGGAAGGCAGGGCGGAGGTATGCAGGGCATGGCAGGGGCTCAGTATGCAGGTCAGGCCTTTAGGGACAGTATGCAGGCAGACAGGGCAGAGTGTATGTCAGGCAGGACAGGGCCGCAGGTTGTATGCCATGCAGGATCAGGGCCAAGGTTACAGGAGGTGTACAGGGCCACTTATAGGACAGATAGGGACAGTATATAGGCAGGAAGTGACAGTGTATAGGCAGACAGGGCAGTGTATAGGGTAGGAGGGCTATTATAGGCAGACCAATGAGCATAGTCGTATCAGGTGAGGCTAGTTGCTATTTAATAGTTGCAGACATGGGCAGGGCATCATATAGCCGAGGGCCGGGTTGTATATGGTAGCCAGGGCCAGTGCTTTCATATAGACAGGGCTGGGTATTAGGGTATCCAGGGGCAGGGTGCTATCATATAGCCTAGGGCAGGGCATAGGTATCCAGGGCAGTGGAATTGGCATTCATATAGCCATTGTGCTAGGGTTAGTTGAGGCCAGGCCACGGCATTCAGTAGGCCAGGGCAGGTGATTCCAGTAAGCCAGGGCAGGGAGAAATTCGCAGTGCACAGGTGGCAGGGAATCTAGTAGAGACAGGTGTCAGGGCATAGCTAGTAGCAAGCCGGCAGTTGGTTGTTAACGCAGTTAAGCCTGGATCAGGGTTAAGACAGTAGCGCCAGGGACAGGGTTAATCGCATTAAGCCAGGGCAGTGGCATCATATAGCCAGTGCAGGGTATAGGTCAGCCAGTGGAGGTGCATCATTATCTGCCAGGGCAAGGGAATCTGTATGGCCAGGGCTTAGGGTATAGGTGTAGCAAGGGTTCTGGGTTATAGGTAGCCAGGGTCAGGTGTTATAGGTAGCCAGGCAGGGTTTAGGTGTAGCCAGGGCCAGGGTATCGCGGGTAGCCAGTGGCAGGCATCATATAGACGGGAGTGTATAGGTAGCCAGGGCTCGGATCTTATAGCCATGGCAGAGGGTATCAGTTGCGCCGCATGGGCTAGGGCACTTAATTATGACAGTGGCAGGGGCGAGTATATAGCAGGGTCAGGGCTATTATTAGGCCATGCCATGGGCAGGGGCATGTATATAGCCTGGGCAGGGGACAGATTATAGGAAGCGAGGGCAGGGGCGTGTAGTTAATTGAATAGCCTGGGCTAGGGTATTTTATAGGTCGCTGCAAGGGCAGGGGGCAGTATATTAGCAAGGGCTAAGCGGCTACTTATATGGCCGCTCAGGCGCTTAGTGGCTGGATATAGCTAGTGGTTAGGGCTATTATTAGGCAGCCAGGGCAGGGGCTTTAGTATTTGCAGGGAAGGGTTCAGGGGCAGGTGTTCATATGCAGTGTCAGGGTGCAGTATATAGCCAGGGGCAGGTTGGCTTCGCTTCTGGGCAGTATATAGCTCGAGGGCTTAGTGGTGTCAGTATAGGCAGCCAGGGGCTGTGGTCAGTATATAGCCAGGGCAGGGGCAAGTATAGTGACAGCTGGCGGCAGGGAGTTTATAGCCATGGGCAGTGGGTCTGTTTTTAGGCAGCTAGGGAGGTTGGCAGTATATGCCAGGGCAGGGGTTCAGTATAGGCTGCCAGGGCAGGGGGCATGTATTGGCTAGGCCAGGGCAGGTTGGCAGGTTTTATAGCCAGGGCGGGTGGGGGCATGTATATAGCCAAGTGGCAGGGGCAGTAATAGCCAGTGGCAGAGCAGGGGGCAGTGTTTATGGGCTGGGGGCAGTTCCAGTGTTATATAGGCAAGGGCTAAGGGGCAGTAGTAGGGCAGCTGCAGGGGCAGGGGCTCTTGTATAGAGCCTGGGCGTAGGGGCTGTATAGGACAGCTAGGCGGGGCAGTTTACTGCAGCCCAGTGCAGGGGCAGGAATAGGCAGCCAGGGCTAGGAGGCAGTTATAGGTCAGCTCAGAGCTGGGGCAAGTATATAGCCAGTGGCTTGGTAGGCTAGGTATTATTATATAGCCAGGTGTCTTGGGGCAATATAGTTAGCCAGGGCAGGGGCAATTATAGCCAGGGCAGGTGCCAGGGGCAGGAGCAGTATATAGCCAGGGCAGGGGCAGTTTAGGCAGCTAGGGCAGGGGCAGTATATAGCAGGGCAGGGCTATTATAACGGGCAGCCAGGGCGCAGGGGCAGTATATAGCCAGGGCAGGGTGATTATAGGCAGCCAGGGCAGGGGGCAGTATATAGCCAGGGTAGGGCTATTATAGGCAGCCAGGGTAGGGCTATTATAGGAAGGCCAGGCGGCAGGGGCAGTATATAGCTGGGCAGGGGCAGTTTTCTACGCAAGGGCAGGGCAGGGGCAGTATATAAGCCCAAGGGCGAGGGGCAAGTATACTAGCCAGGGCAGGTGGCAGTGGTCGTTGTATTTAGCGCCGGGTCAGGGGGCATTGTGTAGTATATGGCAGCCGGGCAGGTGTGTGTCAGTATTTAGCCAGAGCGAGGTGGCAGTATAGGCAGTCTAGGGCAGGTATCGGCAAGTATATAGACAGGGCTTGGGGGCAGTATAGGAGCTAGTGTGCCAGGAGGCAGTATATAGGCCAGTGGCCAGGGCTAGTTTATAGGCATCCAAGGTATGGGGCAGGTTATCTAGCCAGGGCTGGTGTGGGCAGTATATAAGCCAGGGTCAGGGCAGGGGCATGTTATATGGCCAGGCAGGGGCAGTTATATTTAAGCACTGGGACAGGGCTAGGGGCTGTGAGTAGTTTATAGCCATGGGCAGAGCAATGGGGCAGTTGAAGGGCGTGGGGCTAGTCAGTATATAGGCCAGGGCAGGGGGCGAGTATAGGTCAGCCAGGGCAGGGGCAGTATATAGCCAGTGCAGGTTGGCAGTAATAGGCGTGCTAGGGGGAGGGGCACGTTTTAGGCTAGCAGTGGCAGGGGCAGTTTAGGCAGCCTGTGGGCAGGAGCGTATATGCAGCTGTTTGCAGGGGCAGTATATACAGCAGGGGCAGGGGCAGGAGTATATATGTCCCGGTGGTAAGGGCAGGGGCAGTATATAGCAAGGGCTTTAAGGTTGGCAGTATAGGGGTGCCAGGTGCAGGTGGCAGTATATAGCCAGGGCGAAAAGGGCAGTATAGGCAGCTTATGGGCTAGTAGTATGTAGCTAGGGCTAGTGGGCTTTTAGTTCGTATAGGCAGCTAGGGCAGGGTGCAGTATGTGTAGCCAGGTGGCAAGTTGCAGTATAGTATAGGCTGCTTAGGGCACGGGGCAAGTATATAGCCAGGGCAGGGCGCAGTATAGGCAGCTAGGGCGAGTATATAAGCCAGGGCAGGGGCAGTTTAGGCAGCCAGGGACAGAAAGTAGTTAATAGATAATAAAAAAAGTAAAAACGTTATATTACTCATTCCGGGATCACACCGCATGTCCCGTCCTCTTACTCTCTGGAGCCGGTGGATTCCGCTCACTGCAGAGTGCGTGAGGCAGCGGAGCTGGCGCGCGTGGATGACGTCATTTACATAGGCCGCCGCTTGCCCCGCGTGCCTATCATGGCGAAGCGGATCTGTCGGGATCGCAGTAGATCCCTGATGTTCTCAGTCCTCTGGGCCGCTGCTTGCACCGCGCGGTGCTAGGTCGGCAGCCGTGATATCCGCGTGCATTGGCTGGGTCGGTGACGCGTCTGGCAATGCAGCCGTGTGGCTGAGGGGGGGGCCTGTCGGCCCCTGCGCACAGGGGTTCACGTGCGTGTGCATGCGGACCATTGGCGGCCCTCTTGTTGCGCGTCCACGAGACGGCACCGGGGGCCCGCCGCGGGGGAAACACCGTCTCCTCGGGGTGCGTCCGGGCCGGCCCTGCGGCCCCGGGACCTCCTAGCGGCCGCCAGGGCAGAATGCCCGGTTTGCCACTAATGGTCAGTCTGGGCCCTGCTACCTGGACAACAGAAGGGACACTACCTAGGCCAACAATGGGGCATACCCTGGGCTAACAATGGGGGCCCTACCTGGCAAGCAGAAGGGACACACTACTGGCAAACAATTGGGGGCAAGAACTACCTGCATCAGAGGGGGAACTACCTGGCAACATTGTGGCGGCTACTTGACTCTGGCAACAATGTGTGTGCAACTACCTTGGCGCGCAGAGGGGGCACTACCTGGCAAAGTGAGGTAGGCCTCACTACCTTGCAACAATGGGGGCACCTACCTGAAAGAAAAGGGGGCACCTACCTGCTAACAAAGGGGCGTGGCACCTACCTCGGCTTAAAACAAACGGGGGCATCATATAAGGCTAACAGAAGAAGGGTGCATCTATCTGGTTAAAGAGGGGGCGTAGAACTTACTTGGCTTACAGAGAAGGGGCATCTGTACCTGCCTGTAAGGGCACTTACTGGATTAGTGGGGGGTTACTACCTGGCTCATAAGGGCATTCCTACGCAGTGCTTTCTTTCGCACGAGAAGCAGTTATGCAGTTGAGGTGGATTTGCGTATTCCTGTTTTTGACGTGGTGTGTGGCTTTTTGAAGGGGCGTGGCGCATACCGACAATGATGGGCGCTGGTCCATGCGTTATTTTTTTATGCGCGCCTGTCCCAGACTCTAACTTCTCCTGCTTTTTCATTGTTTCAAAAAGTGGCAACATATGCTTAATCACGTCCCGCAAACTGACATCACACAGGAACACACTCTATATAAACCCAAACCATCACATGACTTTCATACAGGACAGCATCTAGAACCACCACCCAAAAAAATGAGTATCACACCAGGAATCATGCCTTAACCGCGACACCAAGTACACATGTCATCACACAGGACACGCCTCTAACCATACCCAAAACATAACATTTGGACATCCACACCAGGGACACTGTGCCTAAAACAACTACCAAAAAAAATGACAATCTCACCAAGACACGCATATAACCACACCAAAGCACAGTGACAATCAGCTGGAAAGCCTCTAACCACACCAGCCCGAGCGGAAACACCATGTACATCACGCAGGACACGCCTCTAACCGACACCTGCCAAACACGACATCACACCTAAAAGGACATGCCACTAACCACACTCCAAACACTTGTTGACATCAGCATCAGGAACCTCTATACCACACCCAAAACACATTTAACTTCACACACGGAACGCACCTCTAACCACACCCATTAACACATGACATCACACAGGACACACCTCTAACGCCGCACACCCTGTGTGTGTGTGTGTGTGCATCACACCAGGACAACCTCTAAGACCACACCTTTAAACACGCATGACATCGCCACTAGGATCACTCCTCAACCACACCCAAACGCACATGACATGTCCACACCAGTGACACACGCGCTATCGCCACACCCAAACGAATACATGGACATACACCAGGACACCGACCTTAAACACGACTCCAAACACAGACTCATCACGCAACCAGGGCTATGACTCTAACCACACCCAAGAACATGACATCACACCAGGACACGCTCTAAACCACTAACCCATACACCTTGACATCACACCAGCTATTTCCTCAAACCACAGACCCAAACATGACACACACAGGACACACCTTCTAACCACTATCTCCAAACAAGTGACAATCACTAGGTACACACCGTCTAACCACAGTGCCTCAAACCATGACATCCACACGTGATGCATCGTATCCACTCACCCCAATAACATGGACATCTAAACAGGACACACCTCTAAGACGCCACACCCAAACACATGAACCTCACACCAGGACACGCCTCTAACCCACACCCGCATAAAATGGATCTTCACACAGGGACACACCTCTAACCACATGGAACATGACGATCACACTAGGGTCATTGTGTGTCTAACCACACCCCTATACGATGGATACTACCACACGCACACATGCCCCCAGAATGCACCGGGAGAACCGTCCACAACACAGAGGCCCCCACCAATGCGATTTTGGAGATGACCGACCCACTACATGGAGGTCCCCACTGTGTGCACGGGAGAATACGACCACAAACTTGGAGGGGGCCACCCGCCACAGTGTCCGGGGAGAACCGATCGACATGACATGGAGGCCCTCTTCTCTTACTCAGTTTTTGCACGGGTGAACCTGATCATCAACATGAGGCCCCACAGGTGCGTGGAGAACCGTCACATCAACACGGAGGCCCCCTCTCAGTAACACTGTGGAGCTACGCCACACAACATGGAGGCTCTCCAAAGTTTGTGACACGGAGAAACCGACCATCTACGTGGTGGGTTTCTCACAGTGCACCAGGATGAGAGATAAGACGTCCACATAAACACGGTGACCCCCAATCCAGTACACAGGAGAACCCCCCACAAACTGTGGGGCCCATACGATGCATCGGATGAAGCCTGGAACAACATAACATTGGATGGTCCCCACAGTGCATGTGGATGAGTGGTGTGATGGGGGATTATTGATGAGAGTTCCGGATCCTGTAACATGGAGTGTCACCGACAGTGCACCGGGAGAACCGACCACAACATGGAGGCCCCCACAGTGCACCGGGAGAACTGACCACAACATGGAGGCCCCCACAGTGCACCGGGAGATACCGAAGATACAAAACATACATGGAGTTTTTTTGCCCCACAGGTTGCACCGGAGTGAATTAACGATCACAACAAGGAGGTCCCCAGTACAGTGGCTCCGAGGTAGATACCTGATCACAAACATGGAGGTCGACCACAGTTTTGCTGTCGGAGAAATTGTACCTACAACATGGAGGCCCCACAGTGCACCGGGAGAACCGATCTGTAACATGGAGGCCCCTCATTAGTACACCAGGAGTAAGCGTCCACAACATCGGAGACCCCGCTCAGTTACAAAAGGAAGATCAACCATACATATCACGGTGGTCCACACATTGACACTGGAGTCATCAGGTTCCACAACACGGTGGCCCCCATCTGTATACCAGGAGACAACCTTCAGTACAAGTATTGTTTGGCTTCAGCCAACACAGTGCACCGGGAGTAACTGTGACCACGAACATGGAGGCCACTCACAATAGACACTGGGAGAATCCGGTTCACATACATTGGAGGCTCCCACAGTACACCAGGAGAACCGTCTCAATCAGACATGTGAGACCACAATACACCGTTGAGAATCAAACGTCCACTAGAACGAAGGGACGGCTCGCACAGTGCATCGGGAGAACTGACCACAACATGGAGGCTCGCACAGTGCATCGGGAGAACCGACCACAACATGGAGGCCCCCACAATACACTGGGAGAACCGACCACAACATGGAGGCTCGCACAATACACTGGGAGAGAATGTGTGTGACACAAACATGGAGGCTAGCAGCACATACGCACTGGGATGTGAAATTCCGACCACATAACATGGAGGTCCCCACAGTGCACCGGGAGAACCGACCATAACATGGAGGTCCACCCGATGCATCGAGAGAACCGACCACAACATGGAGGTCCCCACAATGCATCGAGAGAGTCATCGACACAAAATTGGCAGGCACCACGACTATGCATCGAGAGACATTCCGACCAAACATGGAGGCCCCCACAATTTCCAGAAACGACGGAGAACCTGACCACAAACCTGGAGGCCTCCACACAATGCATCTTGAGAGAACCGGGGACAACAACATGGGAGGCCCCACATAGGCATCCGAGAGTATATAGAACCGCCACAACATGGATGGCCCGCCAAACGATGCGTTCGAGGGAGGAACCTGACCACAACTGAGAGGCCCCGCACAATTGCATCGAGAGAACCGACCACAACCTTCCAGTCATTGGGATGAATGTCTCACTGTGGTGTCACTGCTTATAAATCATGATGTCACTCATCCCAGGCCCAGCCATGCTGACTGTTTCCATTTCGCTCATTCAACCCCCGGCATGGAACCTTTATTTAGGAATCTCTAGGAAACGCTTTACGACTCTGGGATTCATTCTTCATTTCAAGAAACTTAAATACGTTTGAGAGAGTTTGAGAACACCGCTCTAAAGCATATCCGATGTAGCGCAACAAAACCAGGTTAGTGGGATTACTTTATTTAATCCAGAGATTATATGATGACATTCCAGACGTCTCGTGCGCACCGACTCGTTCCTTTCTTTTTGTTTTAGGTTTAGATACCTAGAATAGCAGACGGGAACATGTGTAATATGCTTAGACAGAATCACACATAACAGGCCTAGATACAGAAGCTCACGAGACAAACACCTGTGTTACCTGGCTCCCGCAGTCTCCCTCCTCACACCTGTGTTACCTGGCTCCCGCAGTCTCCCTCCTCACACCTGTGTTACCTGGCTCCCGCAGTCTCCCTCCTCACACCTGTGTTACCTGGCTCCCGCAGTCTCCCTCCTCACACCTGTGTTACCTGGCTCCCCCCAGTCCCCCCCCTTTACACCTGTGTTACCTGGGTCCCCGCAGTCTCCCTCCCACCCTTTTTACCTGCTCCCAGTCTTCCCCCACCCTGTGTTACCTGGGCCCCCAGTTTCCCCACCTGTGTTACCTGGCCCCCGTCTCCCCCTTACACCTGTGTTTTCCTGGCTCCCCAGTCTCCTCCTCACACCTTTTTTACCTGGTCCACAGTCCCTCTCAACCTGGTTTACCTGGCTCCCGCAGTCTCCCCTATTGGGGACGGCTCCCGCGTCCCCCTCACACCTGTATACCTGCTCCCCAGTCCCCTCCTCACACCTTTTTACCCGGCCCCAGTCCTCCCTCCCACCCGTGTTACCGGGTCCCGCAGTCTCCCTCCTCA
Organism: Phyllomedusa bahiana; assembly: GCA_025379985.1. NCBI lineage: Eukaryota > Metazoa > Chordata > Amphibia > Anura > Hylidae > Phyllomedusa > Phyllomedusa bahiana. The sequence continues at coordinate 24,997 of JAODAL010041819.1, forward strand.
CCCTGTGTTACCTGCTCCCGCATCTCCCTCCCACCCGTGTTTTCCTGGCTCCCCAGTCTCCCTCCTCACACCGTATCCTGGGTCCCCCAGTCCCCCCCCTCACACCTGGTTACCTTTGGCTCCGCAGTCTCCCTCCTCACACCTGGTTTCCCGGCTCCCCCAGTCCCCCCTCACCCTTGTTACCTGGGGTCCCCATCCCCCCTCACCCTGGTTACCTGGCTCCCCCCCTCCCCCCTCCACCTGGTTACCTGGGCCCCCAGTCTCCCCTCCCAACCTTTTTACCTGGCCCCGCATCTCCCTCCTCACACCCGGTTACCGCTCCCGAGCCCCTCCCCACACCTGTTACCTGCCCCCATCCCCCTCCCCAAACGTTTACTGGGTCCCCCATCTCCCCCTCACACCTGTGTTTACCTGGTCACCAGCTCCCCTACACCTGGTTACCTTGCTCCCAAAATCCCCCCCCTCACACCTGTTTAACGGCTCCCATTTTCCCCCCCACACCTGGTTCCTGCTCCCCCGTCCCTCCTCCAAAAACCTTGTTACTGCTCCCCCTCCCCCCTCCCACAACCCCGTTTTACCTTTCCCATCTCCCCCCTCAACCTGTTACCCGGCCCCCGAGTCCCCCTCTCACACCTTGTACCTGGCTCCCCGCCTCCCCCCTTTACACCTGTGTTACCTCTCCCGGCTCCCCCCCTCAACCTTGTTACCTGGCTCCCCATCTCCTCTCACACCTGTGTTTCCTGGCTCCCGCTCTCCTTTCCCCCTGGTTTTCCCCGCTCCCCGTCCCCCCCAACCTGTTTACCGGGTCCCGGGAGTCTCCCCTCACACCTTTTACCTGGCTCCCGATCCCCCCACACCTGTGTTAAAACCCGGTTTCCCGCATCTCCTCCCCACACCTGTTACCTTTTTCCCGCATCTCCCCTCACACCGGGTTCCTGGTTCCCCCATCCCTCACACCTGTTTTATCGGCCCCCTTTAGGGCTTGTTCACACGGCTTTTTGGACCCTTTTTTTACGGACCGTTTTTCGCACTTAAAAGCGCCCCGGGAAAGCGGTTTCCGCAAACCACTTTGGATACTTATTTGGATCCGTTTTCAATGTTTTTTCAGCTCGTTTTCCCGCACCGCTTTCCGGAGCGTTTTTCCAGAAGAGAGGTGTGAGATCCCCTCTCTCCCTCCTTCTCTCCCCTCTCTCCCTCCTTCTCTCCCCTCTCTCCCTCCTCTCCCTCCTCCCCCTCTCTCTCTCTCATGCCCCCCCCCATTCATTTATCCTCCCCATTCCCCCATTCATTAATCCTACCCCTTCCCCCATTCATTATACCGCCCCCCATTCTTTAATCCCCCGCCCCCCATTCATTATATCCCTTTTCCCCAACCCCCATTCTTTAACCTCCCCCAAACCCCCATTCTTTAATCCCGCCCCAACCCCCAAAGTCACCGCCCTCACCTCCGCCGCCCACACCCCCTGCCGCCCTCACCTCCCTGCCCCCCCTCGCGCCGCCCCGCTCACCGCGCTGCCTCGCACCCTCCGCCCCCCGCCCTGCGCTGCCCCCCCTCCACCTCGGCCTCTGCACACCTCCGCTGCGCCCTGGCTGCCCCCCCGCCCCACCTCGCTCCGTCACCCGCTCCCGCCGTGCCGCTCACCTGCGCTCCCGCCGCCGCCGCACACCCCGCTGCCGCCACCTGCGCGCCCGCCGCCGCCCCCTCCGCCGACCGCGTCCCCCCGCCCCGGCCCTCCGCTGCCGCCCTGCGCTGCCGCCGCCCTAAACCTGCCTGCGCCGCCCCGCACACCCCCCGCTGCCACCGCCTGCCGCCGGCCCGCCGCACACCCCCAGCGTCCCCTCCACCCCCCCCAAGGGGGCGCTTTCGCATCCGCTTTCAGAGCAAACGCAGCGAACGTGCCCGATGTGGAGCGCTTTTGGACAATGCCAAAAGCGACTCCAAAAACTCCATGGCTTTCACTGCGTAACCGCAATAAAATTGACATTCAATTCTTAAAGCGATGCAAAAGCGCAGGAGCTCTCAAAAGCCACGCTGATCTCCCTGGGAACAGCGATGCGCTTTTCCATTAAAAACCCCAAAGTTAAAACCCCCTGACAATTGTTAAATCCGTTTTGCGGATCCGAAAAAGGTCCCTAAAACGATCACAAAAACCCGTGTGAAAAAAGCCCCTTTGGGCTCCCTCCTCCACCCGTAAAGGGTTCCCGAAGCTCCCTCTCACACCTGTTTTACCCCGGGTATATCTGGCAGGCTGGGACCATGCCAGGGAGGGGCTGGGTTTCTGTGCAGGTGTCACGTTTTAAAAGCACAACCCCGTAGGTAGGGGCACAGCCCCCCCCTGTCTGACATCACTGAGGGAGTCGCAGTCCGCCCCCTACTCTGACACATGGGGGGGCATAGCCCCACCCCCTGTACGACATCCTGAGAGGGGTCAACCCCGCCCCCTGCACTGACGCACGAAGGGGTCACAGCCCCGCCCCCTGCACTGACGTCACTGAAGGGGGCACGCCCCGCCCCCTGACGGCGTCCTGAGAGGTGTCACACCCCCCCCCCCGTACTGACATCACTGAGAGGGGTCACGCCCCGCCCCTGCACTGACATCACTGAGAGGGGGTCACAGCCCCCCCCCGTACTGACACACGAAGTGGTCACAGCCCCGTCCCCCGTACTGACGCACTGAGGGGGGTACACCCCGCCCCCTGCACTACTCCTGAGAGGGGGTCCACCCCCCCCCGACTGACATCACGAAGGGGCTCAAAAAGCCCCGCCCCCGTACTGACGTCCCGAAGGGGTCACAGCCCCGCCCCCCTCCCTGACATCCGAAGGGTGCACACCCCCCCCTCACTGACGTCACGAAGGGGGGCACAGCCCCCCCCCCTGCACTGACATCACGAAGGGGCACAGCCCCCCCCCTTACTGACATCACGAGAGGGGGTCACAGCCCCCCCCTGCACTGACACACTAGAGGTGGGCCCGCCCCCCCCCTGTACTGACATCCGAGAGGGGGCACAGCCCCGCCCCTTCTGACATCCTGAAGGGGGGCACAAAACCCCGCCCCCTTAAAGAAAACACGAGAGGGGGTCACAGCCCCCGCCCCTTTTCTGACGTCACTGAGAGGTGGGCACACCCCCCCCCTGAAAAGCATCACGAGAGGGGGTCACAGCCCCGCCCCCGTACTGACACACGAGAGGTTTCACACCCCGCCCCCTGACTGACTCACTGAGGGTGGGCACGCCCCGCCCCCTTACGACACACTGAGAGTGGGCACAGCCCCGCCCCGACGACAAACTGAGAGGGGGTACACCCCACCCCCTGTAAAGACTCACTGAGAGGGGGTCACGCCCCCCCCCGACGACATCCTAGAGGGGTCACAGCCCCGCCCCCCTGAACTGACATCACTGAGAGGTTCACAGCCCCGCCCCCCACTGACGCACAAGGTGGCCCAGCCCCCCCCCTGTACTACACACTAGAGGGTACAGCCCCGCCTCCTTACTGACACCTAAGAGGGCAAGCCCCACCCCCTTACTGACAACATGAGAGGGGTCAAAGCCCCCCCCGCACTGACCACAGAGGGGGTTACAGCCCCCCCCCCGTACGACATCACTGAGAGTGGTCACAGCCCCGCCCCCTGGACTGACCACTGAGAGGGGGACAGTCCCGCCCCCCAACCTATAACCCATGTTTTTTAATTTTTTATTATTATTATTTATTTATTCAGTAAAACACGGCCCCCCCGGGGGGGAGAAGGTAGCAACCATCCTGTATAACAGGGGCATTTTTTCAGCGAGGATTTTCCTTTTAAATCGATATCCCCACTCATTTGGGGTTTTCCACAACAATCTTCCTCTGATTTTGAAAAGACAGAAATACAGTTTGAGGGGAACCCCGCCGGCAGAGAGTGGGCAGCGGGTACAGAACATGCCGGGACGGCGAGGAGACATCGCTGCAGATTACCGGGTGTGGAAGGATGGATTATGTCATAGAACGTGGGAACCAGTGAGAGGCAGTGCACACAGCAACTGTACCCTGTACACAGAGGCCCAGGGTTAACAGCATGCCCATATACTTTTTACGGGTCCCCAGTTATACCCCGCTGCTCCATTAACTTTTTACGGGGAGGCCCAGGTTTTACCACAGTCCATAAATATATAAGGGGAAAGGCCAGGTTATACCCATCTCCTTTTCCCATATAAGGAGAGGCCCGGTTAAAAGCTGTCCTACACTTATGGGGATCCCCCGGGGATACCAGCATGCTCCATATCACTAATACAGGTTCCCCAGGTTTTAACCAGCTGCTCCATACACATAACTAGATCCCAGGTTTTTAACCGTGCCCAATCATAATACAGGATACCCCAGGGTTTTACCAGCATTTCCCAATCACATAACAGGGGGAGGCCCCGTTACCAGCGCTCCATATCCTATAACAGGGGAAACCCCCGGTTTTTCCACCTTTTCCATACACTTTCGGGGATCCCCCTTAACCAAAAGGCTCCAATCATATATACAGGGGAAGGCCCAGGGTTTACCAATCTTCATACATATATACAGAAGGCCCAGGTTTTACCAGCAGCCCAATCACAATCAGAGAGGCCCAGGTTACACCACTGCTCCATATTACTATTAAGGAAAATCCCCATTTTTACCCATGCTCCATACACAAATAAAGGAGAGGCCCAGGTTTTTACCAGATGCCCATTCACATATATAAAAGATCCCAGGTTATACCAGGGTTTCCTATACATATACAGGGGAGGCCCCTTACCACAGCTCCAAAACTAAAATAAAAAAATCCCCAGGTTATACCCCATGCCCCATCATATAACGGAAGGGCCCCTTATACCAACATGCTCCATACACATATACAGGAAAACCCGGTATACCACATTCTCCATACACTAATACAGGGATCCCCAGGGTTTTAACCACTGCCCATACACTATATCCCTATCCCCAGGTTATACCAGATGTCCAATCACTTAACAGGAATCTCCAGGGTTTTACACTTTTTCCATATCACATATACGGGGATCCCCAGGAAACCAGCTGCCCCATATCACTATATACCAAAGGCCCCCGGTTTTACCAGCATTCCCTTTACTATAACAGAGATCCCCGGTATACCCCATGCCCCCATCACTATATCAGGAGAGGCCCAGGGTTTACCACATGCCCATACAATTTAAAAAGGGGGTCCCCGGGTATCCCGCATGCTCCAAAAGCAAAAACAAGATCCCCAGTTATCCACATGCTCCATATCATAATACAGGAGGGCCCAGGTTTACCAGCATGCTCTATATCCCCATATAAGGATATTTCCCGGTTTTCCCCCATGCCCATTCACTTTACAGGAACTCCAGGTTATACCAGCATGCTCCATATCACTATATCAGGGGACCCCGGAAAACCAGCAGCTCCAATCATATTCAGGGTCCCCAGGGAAAACCCCATGCTCCATATCACTATAACAGGAACTCCCGGTTTTACCACATGCTCCCAATCACTTATACAAAGGGGGCCCGTTATACCAAATTCCATACACTATAAACGGAATCCCCAGGGGTTCCCATCCCAACAAATAAAAGGAGACCCCAGGTTATACCCGCATGTTTTAATCACATTAAGGAGATCCCCAGGTTAACCAATGCTCCCTAACATATATACAGGAATCCCCAGGTTATACCACATGCCCCTTTTCCCTTTTACAGGGAAGGGGCCGTTTTACCCTCCATATCACTATAACAGGGGGACCCAGGGTTATACCCAAAAACCCCTATCAATAACAGAAACCCCCGGTTTACCCGCAGCCCCTATCCTATATACAGGATACCCCAGGAACCGCTGTCCAACCCTAATACAGGAAAACCCCAGTTAACCAAGCCCAACACTAAACGGAGAGGGCCCCGGTTTTTAAAGCATCCCATATCCCTTTAGGAAAACCCCAGTTAACCCATTCCCAAAAAACTAATAAGGAAACCCCGGTTTTAACCCCGCCCAATCACATATACAGGGGGACCCCGGTAACCACTGCCCCTATCAAAAAACGGGACCCCCGTTATACCCAAAAGGGATACACAAACAGGGAACCCCCTTATACCAGCAGCCCAAACAAATATAAAAGTCCCCCGGTTTTACCAGCATGCTCCTACACTAAAAAACACAAGGCCCAGGGTTTTAACCCCAAACTATACACATTTAAAAAGGAATCCCCCGATAACCAGCATGCTCCCTACATAATACAGAGAGGCCCGGTTAACCACATGCTCCAAATTTTACTAAACAGGGGGTTTCCCCCGGATTTCCACAGCTCCATAAAGCATTTACAGGAAACCCCAGGTTATACCAGCTGCTCCATACACATATACGGAGAGGCCCAGGTTATACCCCATGCTTATTTAAATAAGGATATTCCCAGGGTTTTTCCCGCATGCTCCATATCACTATATACGGGTCTCCGGTTTTTTCCAGCATGCTCCATATACAATATACAAGATCCCCAGGGAAAACCCCGCATGCCCATATACAAAAAACCCGGGAAACCCCCAGATATACCAGCACCCATTCACGGGGTCTCCAGGTTTTACCACATGCTCCATATCACAAAAACAGAAAAAGGCCCGGTTATACCACTGCCCCTATCCAAAGAAACCCCAGGTTTTCCCGCATCTCATACACTATTACAGGGGAAAACCCCCAAAACCCGCATGCCCATATCCTTAAAAACAGGGATCCCAGGGTTTTAAACACATCTCCAAAATTAACGGAAAAGGGCCAGGTTATCCAGATGCCCCCTTACTAAAAAGGTGGGGGCCCAGGGGTTTCCAAAAAGTCCCCTATAATAAACAAGATCCCCCGGTTTTACAGCATGCCCATACAATTTTTCAGGATTAAAAGGAACCAGCATGTCCATATCCCATATCAGGGAACCCCATTTAGAGCATTCCTTTCACTATAAAAGGAAGGGCCCCGGGTTTTCCAGCTGCTCCAATCACAAACGGGATCCCCCGTTATCCACAAATTTTAAAACACTATATCGGAATCCCTTTTACCCCAGTCCCCCAAAAAAAACAGGCACCCAAAGGTTTTCAAAAAAGTAAAACCTATTTCAGGAACCATTATACCGCTGCTCCAACACTAAATTTTAAAGGGGATCCCCAGTTTTACCCCATGCTCCCAAACACTTAAAGGGGATCCCCCGGGTATACCCATGCCCTATACAAAAAGGAGCCCAGTTAAAACCCCATGCCCATATCCTATATACAGAAAGGGGCCCAGGTTATACCACATGCTCCATTCACTATTACAGGAGATCCCAGGTTTACCCCATGCTTCAATCACTATTACAGGAATCCCCATTATACCAGCAGCTCCATATCCTAACAGGGGTCCCCGGTTAAAGCAGCATGCTCCATATCACAAAATACAGAAGGGGCCAGGTTTACCAGCATGCTCCATACCTATATACGGGCCCCCGGTAACCCCATCTCCAAATCACTATTAAAAAGATCCCCCGGGTTTTTTTCCCCATCTCCATATCCCCATAACAATCCCCAGTTTTTAGCAGCATGCTCCAAATCCTATTACAGGGAAACCCAGGTTAAACCCGCATGCCCCAAATCACTAATCAGGAGACCCCAGGTTTTTAAACCCCAAAAAAACTCCAAATCACTATATCAGGAATCCCCGGGGTTTACCCCTTCCCATATCACTATAACAGGGGAGGTCCAGGTTTAAACCCGCAAAAGTCCCCTAACACTATATACAGGGGACCCAGGGTTTTAAACCCCATGCCCATATCACTATTACAGGGACCCCAGGGTTTTAAAACCGCAGCTCCAATCCTATATACAGGAGATCCCCCAGGGTTTTAAAACCCGCATCCTCCATAACACATATACCATAGTTTCCCCAAATTTCGAAAATGAAAAAGCAGGGAAAACTATGGGCGGCGCGACGCGCCGCGGGAAAAAATTTGCATGGACAAAGGGCCCCTCTTTGGAAAGCCCCGCCCCCTTTAAAAAAACCACACCCCCCTCCCCCAAATGCTAAAAAAGGGTTTGGAAAAAGCCAGGGAAAAAGCCCTTATAGCCAGGATAGCCCCCCAAAAACCAGGTAGTGGGCCCTTTTTTTTTTAAAAGGGCCTTTGTGCCCCCCTTGGGAGCCAAAAGATGCCCCCCTCTGTAGCCAGGGAGGCCAAATTTTACCAGTTAAAATGCCCCCCTTTTTAGCCAGGAAAGGGGGCCCCCCATTGTTAAACCCGGTAGGTTTCCCCCCCTTTTTTACCAGGTAGGGCCCCCCTGTCAGCCAGGGAGGCCCCCATCTGTTTGGCCAGGTAGTGCCCCATCTTTTTCCCCGGTATGCCCCCTTGTTTGGGAGGTAGAGTCCCCCTCGTTTCCAAGGGAGATTCCCCCTGATGCCCGGTAGGTGCCCCCATCTGTTAGCCAGGGAGTGGGCCCCCTCTTTTTGCCCGGTAGATTTCCCCCTCTGTATGCCAGTAAATGCCCCCCTTTTTTTGCCCGGGAGTGGGCCCCCTCTGTTAGCCAGTAGTGTTTCCCCCCTGTTGCCCGGGAGTTCCCCCCCTTTGCCAGGTAGTCCCCCAACCCGTTTTTCCCGGGATGCCCCCTCTGTTTTCCAGGGAGTTTCCCCTCGTGCCAGGTATTTCCCCCCATCTGTTTTCCAGGTAATGCCCCCCTTTGTTTCCAGGGATGCCCCCCTCCCGTTGCCAGGAAATGTCCCCTCTGTTGCCAGGGAGTGCCCCCCTCTGTTAGCCCGGAATTTCCCCCCAAAAGTTTTTTCCCGGTAGATGCCCCCCGTTTGCCAGGGAATGCACCCCTGTTTTCCAGGTAGTGGCCCCCTTGAAACCAAAGGGAAAAATGTCCCCTCTGTTGCCAGGTAGTGTCCCCCCCGTTTTCCATTTGTGCCCCCATCTGTTTGCCAGGTCCTGCCCCCCCTTTTTCCCGAATCCCCCTCTGTTGCCAAAGGTAGTGCCCCCCCCATCTGTTAAACCAGTAGTGCCCCCTTTTTTTGCCAGGGAGTGCCCCCCCCCCTTTTTGCCAGGGAAATGTCCCCCCCTGTTTTTAGGAAGGCCCCCCCCGTTTCCAAGGAAATCCCCCTCGGTTGCCAGGGTTTCCCCCTCGTTAGGGCCAAGTGAGTGTCCCCTCGTTGCCCGGGAGTGCCCCCTTTGGGGCCAAGGGAAATGTCCCCCTTTTCCAGGTAGTGCCCCCATTCCAGGAGTGCCCCCCATTGTTGCCCGGGAATTTGCCCTCTCGAAAACCCGGGAGAGCCCCCTAAAGCAAAAAAAAATTTTAAAAAAAAAAACCACTTACCTTTAAACCCGGCCCCCTGCACGGGGCCCTCCCCCCCACCATCCTTCAGCGCGCAGGGGGGAAAATAGGGGAGCCCGCTCCCCCCCCTTTCCGCCGCGCGTCCTTCCCCCCCGCGCCGTTTACCCCAAATTTTCGCGCCCACACCGGGGGTCCGTTTCAACAGGGGGAGGGGGGAGGAGGGAGCAACCCCCACCCCCCCCCAAGGAACCGCGGGCGGGTGAGCGGCCCGGGTTCACCCCCGGAAAAGGGGCGGTCCCCGGGGCAAGAGTAGCCCCAAAACCACGCTACTCTTGCGCCCGGTTAATTTTAAAGGGCCCCCCCCCCGCCGCCTTCAGGCGGGGGGAGGAATGCCAACTCCCCCCGGGAAAGGCGGGGGAAAGGGGGCCCCAAATAGCGGGACCCCCCCCCGCCAAAAACGGGAGGTTGGCAAAGTATGCAAAATTTCAAATTCCCCAGGTTATACCGCATGCCCCAATTTACTAAAATTTCAGGAGAAACCCCAGTTATACCAGCATCCCCCCAAAATCACTATAAACAGGGGAAAATTTCCCCGGTTTTACCAGCAATGCCCATACACTTTAAAACAGGAAAATTTCCCCCTTATAAGCCCTGCCCATATTTACTTTTACAGGGAGGTTTCCCGGTTATTAAACCCGCATGCCCATACACTATATTTCAGAGATTTCCCCCGGTTATACCAGCAAAGCTCCAAACACTATATCCAGGGGAGGCCCAGGTAAAACCAAACAACTCCATATCACAAAAAAACAGGAAATCCCCAGTTATACCACTTGCTCCATAACACAAATACAGGAGAGGCCCAGGTTAAAAACCAACACCCTCCATATCACTATATACCGAGACTCCAGGTTTACCAGCAAGCTCCATATCACAATATACAGGGGAAAAACCCCGGTTAAAACCACATGCTTTCCCTATCAACTAATAAAGGGGGGAACCCAGGTTTTACCACATGCTCCATAAACAATATATACAGGGGATCCCCAGGTTTTTACCCCTGCTCCCCCATTTACTCAAACCAGGAAGGACTACGTTTCCCCACCCGGTGGGGGAGGGCACAAAAGGTTTTGGGAGGAGTTTCTGCGCTGGGACCGTCCCGGGAGCCCCTCCCCCCCTTGTTGCTTTGTGGGGGGAAAAAAAA
>JAODAL010041820.1:0-35481 GCA_025379985.1 Phyllomedusa bahiana
CAGCCGACATTTTCGTTGCTGTGTCATCAGGGAATTTTAAACCTGCGTGTTAATAGATGACGGACGCCAGCCTGGGCTTTTTACCGCACCCACTGTTAACTCGGCCCTGGGTCATGCTGTGGCAGGACAGGTATAGTCAATGTCCAGTTCAACTAAAATGGTGGTTGAAAGACTCCTTTTTCCGGCACTTTTTAAATTGGGGGGTATTCAGGTTTGGGGCTCATGCTGCGTTCCAGGCAGGGATATTCAATGTCCAGTTCAAGTAAAATGATGGTTCAAATCATAGTGCCTTCTGGCACTTTTTAATTTGTGGGTGATGCAGGTTTAAGGCTCATGCTGTGGTGCAAGACAGGGATAGTGAATGGTCTGTGATTTTTTTTCTGTGGCTTTTATAACCTAAGTGTGTTGCCTAAGATGTAGAACGTATCCATTTGACTTTTGTGGATGTTTAATTTCAGCTTTCCAGCCTTGTTTGGGTGTAATAATGAAGGTGTTGTTGCTCTCATAGACTTTAATGGTCATCGCTCATAATCGACGCTCACTATCGAAAAACCTTATCGTTTAGCGGCCGACTATCGACTATTCGATCGATCTCGATAGCCAATGCATCGCTCAACATACTTGTAATAGTTTCTTATGAAGAACTGATTTTTATCAGCGATTTTTGGGGGGGGTGTCAAAAGCTTGTCTCAGAAACTGCTTCTTTTAACGTTTTTATTTCTGATTTTGTGGGGTATTGGATCTGAAGTCCAGTGTGGGGTCCAGTGGGAGCTGCATATACATTTTAATGCTATCTGCTCACAGCACATTGAATATCCAAGGGAGATCTAAGCTGTTTTCCCGTTGTATTCATTTTTAAAAAACAGCGTTTTACAAACAAATAACACTTCATTTTGGTTGCTCAATTCTTTTGCACAATTTACATCCAGGGGTTAATTAAGCGTTGTTCTGCTGTTGTGGTGACTAAAAGAAACCGTCCTTTTCACCGCCAAAATATAAATTTTTCTTGTAGCCTAATTCACAAGCGAAGGTTAAATTACAATTATTTCTCTTGTTGGGGAGCGTAAAAAAACACTCCATTGTAACATGCTACAAAGCTCGTAGTTTGTGGTTGCTCAATTCTTTTGCACAATTTATCCAGGGGTTAATTAAGCGTTGTTCTGCTGTTGTGGTGACTAAAAGAAACCGCCCTTTTCACGCCAAAAAAATACTTTTTTCCTGTAGCCTAATTAACAAGCGAAGGTTAATTACAATTATTTCTCTTGTTGTGTAGCGTAAAAAACAAAACATTGTAACACGCTACAAAGTCGTAGTTTGTGGTTGTCAATTGTTTGGCGCAATTTACATCAAGGGGTTAATTAAGCGTTGTTTTTCTGGTGTGGTGACAAAAATAAACCGTCTTTCAACGCCAAAAAAAAAATTTTTCCTGTATCCTAATTAACAATCGAAGGTTAATTACAAATTTTTTCTTGTTGTGTAGCGTAGAAAAACACGCCATTGTTAACACGCTCAAAGCTCGTAGTTTGTGGTTGCTCATTTGTTTGGCGCAATTTAAATTCCAGGGGTTAATTAAGGTTGTTTTTTGCTGTGATGACTAAAATAAACGTCTTTCACCGCCAAAAAATTTTACATTTTTCCTGTAGCCAAATTCACAAGCGAAGGTTTAAATTTACAATTATTTCTTTTGTTGTGTAGCGTAAAAAACACACATTGTAACATGCTACAAAGCTCTTTAGTTTGTGGTTGTCAATTCTTTTGCACAATTTACATCGGGGGTTTAAATTTAAAGCGTTGTTCTGCTGTTGTGGTGACTAAAGAAACCGCCCTTTTTCACCCCAAAAAATACATTTTTCCTGTAGCCAAATTCACAAGCGAAGGTTAATTACAATTATTTTCTTGTTTTTGTAGCGTAAAAAAACCACCATTGTAACACGCTACAAAGCTCGTAGTTTGTGGTTGCTAAATTGTTTGGGGCAATTTACATAAGGGGTTAATTAAAGCGTTGTTTTCGGTGGGGTTTGACTAAAATAAACCGTCTTTCACCGCCAAAAAATAAATTTTTCCTGTAGCCTAATTCACAAGCGAAGGTTAATTACAAATTTTTCTCTTGTTGTGTAGCGTAGAAAAAACGCCATTGTAACACGCTACAAAGCTCGTAGTTTGGGGGTTGTTTCAATTGTTTGGCGCAATTTAAATCCAGGGGTTAATTAAGCGTTGTTTTTTGCTGTGATGACTAAATAACCGTCTTTCACGCCAAAAAATAAATTTTTCTGTAGCCTAATTCACAAGCGAAGGTTAATTACAATTTTTTTCTTGTTGTGTAGCGTAGAAAATACGCCATTGTAACACGCTACAAAGCTCGTAGTTTGGGTTGCTCAATTTTTTGGCGCAATTTACATCCAGGGGTTAATTAAGCGTTTTTTGTTCTCCTGTGGTGACTAAAATAAACCGTCTTTCACGCCAAAAAAAATTTTTCCCTGTGCCTAATTCACAAGCGAAGGGGTTAATTCCCATTTTTTCTCTTTTTTGTGTAGGTGGGAAAACACCCCATTGTAACACGCTACAAAGCTGTAGTTCGTGGTTGCTCAATTTTTTGGCGCAATTTACATCCAGGGGTTAATTAAGCGTTGTTCTGCAGTTGTACTGAGTAAAGGAAACTTTTTTTTTTCACCGCCACAGAAGAAATCTGTAGCATAATTCATATCCGAAGATTAATTAAGCCTGTTTGTGCTTTTTTATTCAGTAAAATACACATAGTTTTTAAACGGCACATACGAGTCAATTTTTCCTGCCCATTTGTGGAGCGAAAATTTATATCCAAGGGTTACCAAGCTTCTTAGTGGGTTCATTTGGAGGTCAAATACAGGGTGTGTTTTTTATCATAAAACAGATATCTTCATCAAACAGTGTCTGTACATTTTAGAACAAACAGTATGTCAGACAGAGAGGTGGCAGGCTCTTCACCTGGAGTGGCAGAGGCACAAACATTCCAGGCCAGGTCGCAGCACAGCAAGGGGACGTCGCAGCAGGGGTCACTCGATGAGGGCCACAACTGCCGCTGTCATCTAGCGGCCGTTGTGTGCTAGAAACCCCAAAGGGTTTTTTGTTTGGTTGACTAGGTCATCCGTTCCCCCAGATGACATCTGACAACCCCACCCCAAGAGTCGGTGGGAACCTCAGACACAACCTTATTTGGGCATGGCCCGGGAGTGGGTCAGGGGCCCCTCACCCTTTCTCAACCGCCTCTGTCCCACCCGGTTCCCTCAGCCAGAGATCTACTATGTGATCTGGGCTCAGCGCCACTTTTTATAGCGAGGATGAACAATTTGAGGAGGGCAGTCAGCAGCTACTTGGCAGCGGAAGAAATGGGGCCAATATCCCCTGCTTCTTCCCAGTAGGCGGCAAAGTATAGATGTTGAGAGTGGCATGGGAGGTCATGTTGTGAGGGGTCACCCCTCTGATCCCAAAGGGACCGGTGATGAGGACAGCAGTGACGATGAAACACAAATAGATGATGATGCAGCCGACCGCACTTGGGAGTCGGGTGAGGCAAGGGCTTCATCATCATCAGGAAAAAGAGGGCATCAGCTTGGGGGTCAGGCAGCGGTGCAGCCAGCAAGTGGGTTGTGTGGCGTGAGTCGCAGAGTAGCAGCAGTTGTGAGGTTGGGAGCCAAGCGGCCACGGGGGTAAAAAACCCGCTTCGCAGGTCCCAAAAAAGTAGCGGCACAGGGGCTCAGGAAAAGGGAGCGGCGGTATTAGTCACTCAGGCAGAGCGTTGGCTGGTAAAATCCAATACTCGGCGGTGTGGCAGTTCTTGCTAAGACCAAGGAGGAGCCGAATATGGGTACTGTAGAATCTGTGGGCAGAAACTGAAGCGTGGCCAGGGAGCTAATGTTGGCCCCCACGGCCCTGCGTAAAACATTGCGTGTCACCATTGGTGGCCTGGGAGAAACGGTGGCTCGGGTGTGGTGGTCCATCCTGCGCCACAGCAAACCCGCAGCAGCAGCGCCCAGTGGCACGCATTGCCATTGCAGCCAGTCAAGGCTCCACCACCTCTGCAGAAGGGAGCTGTTTCTCTTTGACATTATCTCCCGGTCTAGATGCTCCTGCTCCTCGCTACTCATGGCGCCAGCAGTCGTTCAGCGAGGCGATTGCAAAGGACAACAGTATGCGTCAACCATCTAAGGTGCAGCAGCTGACCGTGCTCCTGTCCAAGTTGTTGGTACTGCAGTCCTCTCTTTCCAAATGGTGGACTCTGCACCGTTCAGAGAACTAATGGCTTGTGCGAGCCGAGATGGAGAGTTCCCAAACCCGTAATTTCTTTTCCAAAAAGGCAGTGTACCAGCACTTATAAATATGTAGAACAGAAAGGGGGGCCAGTCCTTGAGCTTATCGGTTTGTTCCAAGATGCACGGGCCCGCGCGGACATTTGGAGCTGTAACTACGGTCAGGGCCCGTACATGTCCTTTACGGCCCACTGGGTTAATGTGCTTCCTGCCCAGGCACACCCAACAAAATTGGACAGGAGACGCCGCTTTCTCCTTCACGTTGTCAAACTGTGGCTCCCGCGCCAATGTCCGCCCTCTCCCCCTCTCCACCACCACCATCTCAGCCTCCACAAGTATGCTCCATCATACCACATGTGTAGGGCACAGCGGTTTTCACGGCAGTTCTACACCTGGCTTGCCTCGGCGAACGAAAATCACACAGGGGAGGAACTGCTCGCGTCATGCAGCAGAAATCGATGTGTGGCTTTCTCCCCGCCAACTGCAAATCGGAACCATGGTGACGGACAATGGGAGTAACATGGTGTCCGCGTGCAAGAGGAGGGATGGTCCATGCGCCCTGCATGGCGCACGTGTTCAATTGGTTGTGAAAGGTTCCTGAAGTCTTCCACCGATCTTCAGAAGGGAAACTGAAAATGGCCAGGGAAAATGTGCATGCATTTCATCCATTCCTACAAAGCAGGAACACCCTCTGAGTTGCAGCGGCAGAATGGCCTCCCCCAACACACTGTGATATGCGATGTTTCTACCCGTTGGAATTCCAGCCCGCACCCTGTTGGACCGGGCTGTATGACAGGGAAAGGCCATTAACGATTTTTTGATGATCCAGGCGGACAGGAGTACTCCCCCGTGTAACTTTGATGTCAGCCAGTGGCAGCTCATTGCGTGACACCTGCGTTTGTTGAGGCCATTGGAGGGCCCCGTTATTTGTCAGTTGCCAGGACTACGGGGTGAAAAACGTTATTCCACTGTTCATGTCCTGGAAAGATGCTGAAAAATCTGTCTGGAGGGGAGTGGAGACGTGGCGACTCCGTCTCGCGGCCCCATGAGTCAGGTGGGGACTTAAATGGAGGAGGAGGAGGAGGACATTGGAGCAGATGCATTGTCTGGGGAAATGAGTGGATTTTCTACCCAGGTGACAAGAGAGGAGGAGCAGGAGCAGCTGGAGGAGGTAGATGGAGATGAGGAAGACGAGGCAGTTGACCCGTAAGCACCGTAGCAGTATACAGTGGAGATGGGGAGTGAGCCCCCCGGAAGTTACTTGTGCAGATGGCCCGCAGCATGCTGATTTGCTGGCTAGTGACAGCCGAATAGTCAGCATCTGGCAGAGGGATGACTTCTGTCCCTTCACCCTATTGGACCCTTGCTACCGGTCCAAAATGGGAGCCCTTTTCCCAGCTATTGAGAGGGAGGACAAACTCAAATACTATAGGGAAATCCTCCATAGTCAGTTGGCCGCTGCTATGTGCGGCATCGCCCTCCTCTGACAGGTCTGGGCCGGGGGGTTCCTTGCGCTCACGTTTCTACTGCGCGGCTGTGGGGGGAAGGTTTGGGGGGGGGGTGGAGCAGTACCAGCTCCATGCAGCAACCTAAGTCTGAGTCAAATGATGAGCAGCTTCCTTCACCCGCCTAGTGAGGAGGGCAGTCGCCAGCGGGAGAGCAGCAGGACCTGGAGCAGGACCCTGAACTAACAGGTGGTGGCCTACTTGGACAGCACTTTGCCACCCCAGTTAGAAGATCCGCTGGACTACTGGGCAGTCAAACTGGATGTGTGGCCTCAACTTGCCGAGTTTGCAGTGGAGAAGCTGTCCTGCCGGCCAGTAGTGTGGCATCAGAGAGGGGTTTTAGTGCGCGGGGGCCATCGTTACCCCAAGGAGAACCCGCTTGTCCACGGGAAATGTGAAATGTCTGACCCATGTCAAAATGAATCAGGCGTGGATCGGCCAGGATTTCCACACACCAATGCCTTAGGCGTCAGACTACATCAGCCATGACGCTTCACCCAAACTGTGAGAAATGAGTCTCGGTTCAAACTACCTGCATCAGCCACTATTCTGATGCCGCCACCCGCCTGATGCCACACATCTTCTGACAGTTTCTCCATCTGCCACCAACCATCTTTACCAGGGACTGGTATTGCCACCCACCTCCACACTCTGTCATTGTGCCACTGTCTGACCTCATGCTGCTGCTGTGGCTGCTGTCGTGACCTCCACACTGTGTCATTGTGCCAGTCTCTGACCTCATGCTGTTGCTCCTGCCGCCGTCACCTCCACTCTCTGTCATTGTGCCACTCTGTAGCCTACTCCAGTTTTAGCCACCTCCAGAATGTCATTGTGCCACTGTCTGACCTCATGCTGCTGCCGCCGTCACCTCCACTCTCTGTCATTGTGCCACTCTGTGGCCTACTCCTGTTTTTGCCACCTCCAGAATGTGATTGTGCCACTGTCTGACCTCATGCTGCTGCTGCCGTGACCTCCACTCTCTGTCATTGTGCCACTCTGTGGCCAACTACTGTTTTGCCACCTCCAGAATGTCATTGTGCCACTGTCTGACCTCATGCTGCTGCTGCCGTGACCTCCACTCTCTGTCATTGTGCCACTCTGTGGCCTACTCCAGTTTTTGCCACCTCCAGAATGTCATTGTGCCAGTGTCTGACCTCAGGCTTCTGCTGTGGCTGCTGCCATGACTGAGACACTGTGTCATTGTGCCACTCTGTGGCCTATTCCTGTTTTTGCCACCTCCAGAATGTCATTGTGCCACTGTCTGACCTCATGCTGCTGCTGCTGTTGATGCCGTCAACTCCACACTGTGTCATTGTGCCACTCTGTGGCCTATTCCTGTTTTTGCCACCTCCAGAATGTCATTGTGCCACTGTCTGACCTCATGCTGCTGTGGCTGCCGCCGTCACCTCCACACTCTGTCACTGATGTTGCCACCTGAGCTCTCAGCTTGTTTTTTTCCAGCTTTCGCTGGCATGACTTTATCAGGCAACATTCCCGCTTCAGTTTTTTGTCAGTTTTGCTCCTTAAGTGCCGGGGAATTTTATAGTGAAGCGATTCTAAGAGTGGCGGCAGTCATGTGCGTGTCATACTAAAACACAACATTGTATGAAGACCAAACCAAGTTCCCTCTGCATATTTAAGCATGGCACAAGTTTCTACAGCACCCTGCAGGCTCTGTGCAGCCTGGAAATAGCTGTTTTTTAACATGATTCGTCCCGAAGTAATTCGGACCGAAGTTATTTTTTGTCGGGAAATTCGGCGAAGTGAGCGAACCGAATTTCGAGAAATTCGCCCATCTCTAATTATACGCCAGACAGGACACATAGGCACATCAAAAATTCTAGGAATGATATGCTATGCGCCTCAGTTATGCAATTTGCTTAGATTGGGCGCATCAATTATAATATGCAAGGTATATCAGGCGGCAGATTTTTGACAGGTTTTTTGATTCAGGCGCACTATACACTAATTGAATGCGTCTTAAAACTGGCATGAAGACGCTTCTTTTCTGATCTGTTTTCCTTAGTCTTGTGGTGCTTCTGACATCGAGGGAACTGTCCAAGTCACTTTCTAATTATAGGCCAAAGCATAAGATGAAAGTTGTTAGTAGTAATTTTTGGTTTTCAGGACTTCTATAAAAGAAATGGACTTTTGGCTAAAATCTTTTATTCTATTTATAAGATCATTCTTAGAATATCTTGTGAAATAGAAAATCACAATATCTAAATTTGGGTCCTAATAATAGCTGCATCTGAACATGTTTACTGTAATTTGTATTATTCAGAGACATAAATGCAATATTTATGAAATGATCAAAATACTGGTCTCGTCAGGCTGTGGGCGGTTCTATAGCAGTGATTAGCATATTTAGCTTCTCTATATCTAGATGAGACATTACAAAGACATAAGCACAGGACATTTAGGGCCACATGTATGAAAACTGTTTAGGTCCAAATCTCACTTTTTTGCCCATAGGTTACTATGCGCAAAAAAGTGAGTTTTAGACCTAAAAAGTTTTCATACATGTGGCCCTTAATCTGTGTAAACAAAGCTCTGAGGAGTGAAAACAATAGCTTATCTGTGAACAAAAGCTAATCTTGTTAGACATAATTAGTCTGCTCTGAAAGTGAGCTCAGTCCATGGTGATGTCACTCCCTGCTCTTTGTCTAATCAGGCAGCAAATATATGGAACTAACCAGAGAAACCTGTGTGCACTTAGAGCAGATAACATCTCTCTTATCTCATGACCAAGGTAAAATCAAAAGACTAATGTATTTGGAAAAAGTCTTTAACTACTTTTCCCTACATGTCAAAAGCTTATCTTATCTGTTAGAAAAAAAAACCCTTTAAAGAGGTTGTGTCTTAGATAATCCTATTGGTTCCCCCAATGTTTAGCTAATCACATGGTATCCAGCTTCTGGCACACCAGCAATCGGCTATATTCAGCTTTAAATGTTTAGTTTCCCTGCAGCACCTCCAAAGGTGAAATGATGCACTACACATTGCCCCTTGAAAATAGGCTGTCCCTCTAAATCACAGATTTCCTGGGTCCTCCAGAGGAGGAGATGCTTTTTGAAGCCTCTTTTTTTCTAGCCAACAGAAGAGGGTCCTAAAATGTGGGCCTGCATTCAATTAACTAATTAAATGTATCCATATTGACAATATATATTTGAATTCTAAGAATTCTGACACTTTTGAATTTACTTGTATTAAAAATTTGTTGCATACCTTAAGAGATATTTCCTCACGCACATGCATGCCACATCCATGAGTTGAGATATATTGACCAGTGGTGATGCAGTCCTCTGATTATATCACAAAGAAGTGACATTGGTGGTCGAGGTGTAATAAGTATTAATAGGGCCCCATAGCAAAATGAGATTGGCCCCATCACCTAAATACAAAAAAATGAAGTAGCAGAATATGTAGTAATAAATAAAGCTACACATAATTGTACTATATGTCAGAGAACCTACATAGTAATGCTAGATAGCTGAAATGCACTGATGTGTTATTCCCCACAAAGAGGTATTACACATGTAGCAGAATGTAACTTGTCTGTGATTTCCCAACTCTCCATATTATCTATTTTAGATCACAACAAAAGCCATTAGAAATCATTGAAAATTTAGGGCGCTTTCACACTGCGCAGTTTTGGTGCAGTTTTAATCGTGCTCCAATTAAACTGCATTATTACCAGCAAGCTTCTTTCACTTATCTAAACTGTTTGGAAAGTGAGTAATTAATTAGTGTGTTTCTAATCCACAAGACTTCACACACAATCATTGATAACGTACTTGAAACATCTTTCTGAACAATTGAGACAACTGAAAGAAGCTTGTTGGTAAGAAAGGCAGTTTAATTGGAGTACAGTTAAAACTGCACCAAAACTGCGCTGTGTGAAAGCACCCTTAAAAAAACATTCTGTGCCGTAATGTCATGGTGCATTATCCATAAAATTTAGCTACATCTGTATGTTCCTGCATCTGGGTGAGCCCCATTTTCCTTTGGGCCTCATAACAGCTCCCATGACTTCTACAGTTCTAGTTATTACACATTTTTGTGTGAGCCTCAATTGAGCAAAATGTGTGATTTCTTGTTACGTCGCCCTTGCCACTTTGTAAAAAATGTGGGTGAGGCATAAATGGAGAGCAATGTATCCTGAATCTTGTCATCAAGGAAATATTGGCTGCATTAGATTTCTATAGATGGTGGTCTTATGGACTCCCCTCCATTGTGTACTCAAAGTTTCAATATGGAAAGTACATTTTTTTTTATTTTAAGTTGGTTTCTATATATCTATATAAAAAAAAGTTGCCTGTGCCACAAAAATAAATTATTCCCGGACCTACTTACAATTTATTATCCACTAGTCAGTCACACTCCATCAGTAGAATTAGTGGTAATCATCTTTTTTCAGATTTCAAATTAGTTCCAAATGACCCTGTCAAGCAGTGTTAGATTTAATACTGGCTCCATGTGATAGACTATTACTTAAATAAATCACATTACCATTGCCTCTAATAGAGCTCACACTCTGGGTAGTAAACTGTTTTCATGACTTTAAATGATTCAAGATGAGTTGTCAGATTTGGCATGCCTATGTTTGCAATGTACTATGCTTGGTAATTCTATGTATTGTTTGTGTGCTAATCCGAGCAGATGTTTATTCTATAAAGTTTCATTTGCTGTACCACAGTCTAAGCAAAGAGAGAGGGGAAGTTGTGCATCAATGTGACATGCTGTCGCTGGAGAATTGCTTATCCATACTCAACCCATACTGGTTTCAGCTTCCAAAGCAAACCAGCGGGGGTCAAATGTTACCAGGATGGCTCAGAAAGTGCATCCAGCTGGTGTTAAGAGGTAGACAAGACATACAGAAACCCAATACCCTCTCATCATAGCAAAGGCAAAACATGTTTCATCTTGAAATGAAATGAATTATGTCCATAAAATATATAAAGAACAAGTGTTGCTTTTGTTAAATAGAAACAAGCCCTGAGGCTGTTATATGACTGTTAAAATGCAGAACTCACTCTGCCAACTCTAACAACAAAATGAAGCTCTAATTGTTTGTATTTAATAAAATGCCATTGGACAGAATGCCCGCCGGCTATTGTTTGTGAGCTGTTGGCATTGAATGCTTTGTACCTTTTATTGTTGATGTAATTAACATTCCAACCATTTATTCAAATACTGTAAAATTAATACAATCCAGCATTTTCAGGACCACTGTGCTCCTGAGCCATTGGATGTCTACTCTAGGGCTGTCATTGTATAAGGTGTTTCGATTCTAAAATAATAGAGAGCCAGCACCAATCGAAATAAGAAGGTGGAGGCTTTATTGATTCTTTGCATTAGGTGAGTAATAAAAGGCTGACGCGTTTCGGGTTAGCAGCACCATTAATCGTAGCTCAGTAAAAGTGAATTTATGCAAAAATTAAAAGAAATTCACTACATCAATGGGATGACAGCATATAGTCATGTCCTAAGCCTGATAAAGCATGCTTCTCATTGTTTTTAATTTTTTTTTGCCAGTGTGTCTTTCTGTTGTTTTGCTGACTGCTAACAATGAGAAGCATGCAATACATATCGTATTTTTGGACTATAGGACACACTTTTTTTTGGGGGGGAAACAGGGGTGCGTCTTATAGTCCGAATATACTCTCAGGCCGGCAGGAGAGTGGAGTGTCATGATGTTGTGGGAAGCTGGCGGCGGGGTTTAAAAGGTTTCCGCAGCATCGCAGCACTCCAGTCTCCTGCCAGCCCAAGATCGTTCAGTGCGGGCGGCAAGTGCCTAGTGTGGGTGGCGAATGCTTAGTGCGCGCACTCGGCGCAGGCAGGAGCCACTCCGTGTAGCGGCAGCCACTCCATGCATGCGGCGGATGCTACTAGCAGCAGGGATGGAACCGGATCCATCCCTGCTCTTAACACTTCCAACGTCGCCAGCTGAATGAGGATCCTCCATCTGATCACCCCCCCCCCCTGCAATGTAATGGCAGGGTTGGTTGCCATGGCAGCAGGAAGCCTTATGCAGGCTTCTGCAGCTGCCATGTATGTACACCTATTCATAGGTAATGAATGAATGAAAATCCTATGTACATCTGTACAATAGTACTGCTGTATATAGGACAAGGAAGTCTGTCCCCTAGTGTTCATATACCCTAGGGGGACTGAGTATTAAACAAAAAAGTTTTTTTTTTTTAAAAAATTAAAAGTTTAAATCACCCTCCTTTTGCATTTTCTAAATAAAAAAATAAAAATGTTACACATATTTGGTATCGTCTCGTCCGTCAAAGTCCAATCTATTAAAATATAACAGCATTTATCCCGTATCCTGAACACCGTAGAATAAAAAAAATTCCAAACACAAAAATTGTAGTTTTTTGGATATGTAATATACCCAAAAAATTGGAATAAAAAGTGATCAAAAAGTCACATGTATCCCCAAAAAAAACTACATTTCGTGCTTCAAATTTTTTTCTTCCTATTTTCCCCCTCTAAAACCTAGGTGCGTCTTATAGTCCGGTGCGTCTTATAGTCCAAAAAAATAATAGAAATATGATATGTGTGTATACATTATTTGACATGTTTAGCTTGCTAAACATAATGTATGTGTGAATTGTCAAATGTATTCAACACTTTTAACATATCTATCTATCTATCTATCTATCTATCTATCTATCTATCTATCTATCTCTCTATCTATAATTTTGTTTTACACATATTTTGTGTGATTTGGTACATACATATTTTATACAGCTAGCATAGCCCCATTCCATAATACATATGAATACGTATACATTCAATCTGTGTATATTTACTGGTGGTGTTTAATATCTCCACCCACCAGGCTTAGGACATAACTATATGCTGTCATCCCATTGGTGTAGCGAATTTCTTTTAACTATTGCACAAATTCACTTTTACTGAGCTACGATTAAAGGTGCTGTACCCCAAAATGCATCAGTCTTTAATTACTCACCTAATGCAAACAATCAATAAAGTCTCCATCTTCTTACTTTGATTGGTGCTGGCTCTCCATCGTTTTGGAATTAACCAGTGGCCTCCTGGGATCAAGCCGCGCACCTCCATACTCATTTTCTCAAGCAAAGGTGTGCTGGCTTTATTACAACACTACTTTCCATGAATTTCCTCTAATCTCTACAGCTGTAAACTATAAAAACAACAAATAGGGCAAGAGGACTGTATTTTCACATGGCTGATTTGGATGCTGTTTTCAGTACAGATTCCACCTCCAAAATAGCATCATAAAATGACTAAAAGCGCCCCAGTTTATTTTTATTGATTCTTATGATAAACCACGTTGTAGTTCACATAACGCATTTTTTCTGCGAGTTTTCTGTGCATTTTTTCAGTGCTGTCTCCAGAGCTGAGAAAGAAGTGACATGTCAATTTTTGAAGCATTTCCACAAGTAAAGTGCCCATAAGACCTTCCAAACCTCGTCCACAAATGTGGCGTGTTTTTGTACGTCCAAAAAACCACTCTTGCATGATATTTGAATGTCACAATGAAAGCCACATTGAAAACCACCTCCCAAAAACCTCATTAAACCCTCATTCAATCCTTATCTGAAAACTGATGCATGTGAAGTGTTTTTTCAGGCAGGTATTTGAAGCTGATTTGGACGCTGAAGAATCAGCATTCAAATCAGCGATGTGAACATGGCAGCAATATACATACACATTCCAATATCAGTAGCACACTTTCATCTAAAGAAACTATCTAGAGGCACATAGGAATTTTTGAAAAAGCATTTCTGCTATTTAGGATACATGAAAATTTTTTTGAGGTTCTTAGTTCACAAAACTGCTTAAGCCCACCTCCCAATCTTCAAGGGACCTCAAATGCAGGTGGGTTCCTACACTAATGTTTCCTCTCTTTAGGGCCTGTTCAGACCTCCATACTTCAGGGAGTGAAGGCACCAGCTACTAAGTACACTGCAATGATTTAAAAACCTGTGAAGGTGGGTGGAGTGTGAAAAACCAATGGGGAGGCAGCCACTCCAAATGGTGACAAATTTATAATAAAAAGGTGTAATATAATGCAGAATTCTGTAGAGTCAGGTTTGTGACATTCATGTGATGTTTTGGTTATAGTTAAACCTTAATCATGCTTGTCACAGTCAGAGAAGAGGATATTTTATGGCCAAAATAATGTAAATTGTCAGGAGAGCTGACACTATATAAAGCTGATAGACGTAGCTTACATCAGATGAGTGACATATGGTAACTTTTAACTATAACCAAAATGTCACATCAAAGTCACAAATCTGAATCTCTCCAGAATTCTGCACTTATATTGTACCTTTTTATTGTAAATCTGTCACCATTTGGCGTTATTATTGAATACAAAATAACGTTGAAACAACCCCATTTTACCCACCCTTGGTTGGACTTGATGGACACATGTCTTTTTTTCAACCGTACTATGTAACTATGTAATTATGAGTGCTGTGGATTTTCTTCATTATACAGTACATGTTGTGATCCTTTTTCAAGGTATATCAGCAGATACCACCAATTGCAGTTGAAACATGATGTAAATATATTTTAAAAAATGCAACCAATAGGTAACTTCTAGGAGCTGTTGGATACCAAATATTACCAGAAGCAACATAACTTGGTGACAGATAGTCCATGCTAAGTTTTAGAATATATTGTGTTTGAAAAAAAAGCATGAAATAATGATGATATAACCATCCAAACACACAAACCAAGCTGACAATTCACTCAGGTATCTGATCTTTTGGTAGATGACTTTACGGTCAAAAGTTACGGAAAGTAACTTACATTACACATCACAACATGACCTTATCCTTTTAAATTCTATGGCTTATAGTTAGCATCTGCTTTCATAAGCCAGCCGCAGTTATACTTGTATGGTTCCAATTCTATGGCGTATTTTATAAGTAAAAGGCTTTATTGCTTTAGAAGTCACATATTAGGTAAAGTAAAAAAAGACTCTATTCTTTTAACCATTCAGTTGGTTATTAGCTGAGCTTTAGTCTAAAGACAAGGACCGCCATGTGCACAGTCCACTTGGGTGCCTAATGCATTACAACTTTAATGAGTACCCAATTCAATTATTTTTAATAATCTAAGTGATTTGGGAACCTCAGTTTTTTCAATCTTGTAATTTTCACAGATCTGTATTGTATCAACTGGGGCATTTTTACAAGCTAATTAAATTTGTTTTTGTTCTTAAGCAGGAAACCAAACATGTTCCCTGTTTCTGAAGAAGCTTAAATCAAATTATTGATCTAAAAGGTGTCACTGATGAAATCACTGCATGCCCCACTAACAGTGTTTGGGATTTGTGTTATTCTTTTATTATATTATTTCCACAAAATCATTTACATAAAGTAATACATTTATGGAAATGCTTGAAAAGCATGATTAATATTGATTCTGGGATTCGGAGGTTTTCTGTTTTCACCTCCCGTCTTGCTTTCCGTTAGAAATGGAAATCATTATGGCAGTGGTGAATCAGTCAAACGATGAAAAATTCCAACAGAACCCAATAACCAATAATGGGACCCTTTGACTTCTGTTATGCTTTATGTCAACTTAATGTATTGTAAGTAATAGTACATAATACTACTCTATTCTTCCCATCAAGTCTGAACAAACTATTGACTGAGGCTCTGAATCGAGCTTGTAGCTGTAAAGTGAACACAGCCAACATCATTGGATTCTTTATTGTATTCATGTATATTCAATGTGAAATAGCCATATGCCAAAAAAGCTGGATAAAGTGATGCTTATAAGAAAACATCCGGCAGATGGTCACATTAACCACAAACTTGGTGGCAGCTGAACAGCAAAAACTGCAAATTCTACTGAAGTCAGTCAGATTTCTGAAGACAAAACAGTCACTAAAACAGTCACCAGCTCACCTTAGGAAATGCCAATCAATAGCGTGTGGAAGTGAACGGAAAAAAGCCGGGAGGCTTGACCGACTGGAAACAAGCACACAAACGTAATCGAATATCACGGTAATAGTCCAGCATCAAATTAAAACCGGATAAAAAAAGGTTTTTTTTATTGAAGATCCATATTAAAAAAGCAAACACAGCATGGCAAGTGGCTGACATGTTATGAGTGTATTACCCTAAATCCATAGCTCCCAACTTTTAGAGATTGCAAAGAGGGACACATCAGGCCACACCTCTAACAACGCCCAAACACAAGACATCACATCAGGTAATGCCTCTGACACACCCTAAAAAAAAGATCAGATCATACAAGGACATGGCTGTAATCTTGCCCCACCTAACATAAGCATGTCCCGCCCCCTCCAGCAGACCAGACTGGGTCTGTAAATATGTATTTATATAAAGTAATGTGTTGCATATACAGAAATCCATACAAATAGCTGTAAGACAATGTTCTATGGATGATACCTCTATATAATGGACACACAGTGACCACTATACAAGGAGCAAATATCACTGTACTGTTACTGACCAAACCAAGACTGATATTATCGATGATACTACTGTACAAAGATCAAGTAATATCTCCAGATCAAGTAATACCATCATGACCACATATTACCCCAACATAGTGACTGAATGATAGCGCCACACCATGACCACATATCAGCACCACATACAGATGTATCAGGGTCTAGCTTGACCGTGATATCACAGAATTTTGTTATCTGCTCTCATCTGTAATCAAAGGCCATTGAAAAGCATTGAGAAAGTAGAGATAACACTCTGTGCCGTGATATCACGGTGCATTATCTGTTCTTTTTAGTTCTGTTATATCTTTAGTGATTGAATAATACTTCCACATATCACCACCACATAGTGACTGAACTATAACGCCAAATCGGGATGGTTGGGAGGTATGCTTAGTCATAGCATAAAAAACATGCAAAAATGTCAGATTTCTGCCCTTCCTCTCTTCCATCAGGAATCTGCCCTTTTCTCACTGTGTAAATGCCCATAACTCTTATTGCCCTTATACTTACTCTTCTTGACTACTTTAACTTCTTGCTTATCAGTATCTCCCCTCTACAATCTATCCTGAATACAGCAGCCAGGCTCATCTTTATTTCCAGCTACTATACTGATGCTTGTAGCCTGTGTTACTCACTGCACTGGTTACCCAGCCTTTAGCCTACAAGAACAATTGGCAGGGCGCTGATTTGCTAGTTATAAGAACACACACAAACCAGTAAATAAGCAGTGCTGGCCTAGGGCATTGCACCCAATGAATAAGACGGCTCTGATTCTCACCCATAAAGCTCTTCACCTCTGCACCTCTTTACATCTTCTTCTCATCTTTATATACTGCCTAGCATAAGTAGTGTCTCTGTAAGTAGCTGAGCCATTACACTGACAACAGGAAATGTTATCTCTTTAGTAAACACAGGGTACACATGCTGTGTGGACTGAAAACAATGGCAATCTGTTTTCTTTTTAGATATAATTAGTTTGCTCAGGAGCTTAGTCCTTTCATGGGGTGACATCACTCCCTGCTCTAAGCTCTTTGCTCTACTCAGATAACAGATTTATGGTCAGGGAACTAGGTTGCCATAGAAACCTGAGTACATAAAATGTCTCTTATCTCATGACAAAAGTAAAATCTATTGACCAATATATTTGAAAAAAGTCTTCATTTAACTTTCCCTTTATGTTGAAAGCTAGTCTTTGAAGTAAGAGAACCCCTTGAAATTCCTCCATCATCACATACATTCCTGACACTCCATGCACTTGGGCTCTCATATGTCCTATCTGTATGTAGATTTACTGTCTCAGTGGCAGGTTCATCCACTTTTATGTAAAGTACCCTACATTTATAGAAGATGGCTGAAATATTGTATAAACTAAGCACTCTCCAAATAGATTGTAAGCTCTTGCGAGCAGGGCCCTCACACCTCGTGTCTCATTTGTCAGTAGCTTTTTTATAATGTAATGTCTGGTTTGTCTGTGCTTATTCCCTCTATATTGTAAAGTGCTGCGGAATATGTTGGCGCTATATAAATAAAGATTATTATTA
Source organism: Phyllomedusa bahiana (assembly GCA_025379985.1). Taxonomy (NCBI): domain Eukaryota; kingdom Metazoa; phylum Chordata; class Amphibia; order Anura; family Hylidae; genus Phyllomedusa; species Phyllomedusa bahiana. Next base: position 17,825 of record JAODAL010041820.1, read on the forward strand.
TTATTATTATTTTTATTATTATTCTCACCTTTCATCTCACCCATACACCCACATGGACTGCAAACTCTTGTAAGCAGGGCCCTTACACCTTATGCTTGATCTGTTAGTAGCTTTGTACTATGTAATGTTTGTTTTTTGACGGTATACCCTCAACAATGTAAAGTGCTGCAGAATATGTTAGCACTATATAATTCAAGATTATTATTATTATTATTATTATTATTATATTATTATTGTATTTTTTTAGTTCATATCTCCCTTTAATGTGAATTCACAAATAGTTTTTTTTTTTTTTTTAGAAAAACAACACTACAAGAGGAATGGGAATAGGAAGGACCACTAGAACCACTATTGGCTTTTGTTTAAAATGCGTCACAAATTAGGCTTTATAAGGAACAATGCCAAGTTTTTTGTGGATTTTTTTTTTTTTTTTAGTATTTTTACATATATTTTTTCATCCAGATGTAAAAGGGTTATTGAGAATTAGAAAAAAGGCCTTGTTCATCAGCTGTATCTGGTATGAATTGGTCTGAGTAGCCACATATCATGAACAAGAACGGCCCTATTCTTTAGAAAAAAAAAAGCAGATTTTTTTTTTTCCATTTTGGATGTGTGTGTTTTTTTTTTTGGTCTGTGGCATCTTAGTTCCAAACGGAGCACGATCTAGAAATGTGTTTTTCAGCTAGTTTGTGGCATTTTTCTTTCATAGACACCTTTATGATAAAACTATGGGTTTAATCTGTCTATTAGTTATATATTCAGGGAAATTTGAGACTGGATGAAAATTTTATATGGATGAGGACAGCCCAAAAGGGCCCCAGCAAGAAGGATTGGTTACCTTAGATTTGAACATAAGGTGTCTGATGGTTACTTACTGTATTCCATGCTTCCTATTGATTTAAAAAATACTGTTGACAATGCAATTCGCAGGGTAGTTTGGAAAGATGTCCTTTGGCTTTAAAAGATGTTTTATGTTTATAGCTCACCACCACTAGGTGAGAACATCTTGACAGTTTCCCTACAGAGTGCTATCTACAGCTTTCTGTGAATTAGATGAAAATACTGTTGTGAGTCTAAATTTATACTCTTTTGTGAAGTCATTTATCTGTTTCGAAAATGAGGTTCTATAGCTGCCAGTTTAGTTGCCCCATAGTACTGATTGATTAACATGATTGATTCGTGAGTGTTCATGTCAAATTTGACCCGTAGAGCATACATTTTATTAAAGGGGTATTCCTTATCACTATCTCTGGGTGTTAAAACAGCTCATACTCTTAGCTCCCCATTCATTTTTAGAGTAGTTCTAAATACAGTATAGCTGAGCGAGTTTGCTTGGCTATATTTGGAAATCCAATAGAAATGAATGGGAGAAGTGTGCAAGCGCAGCCCTTTCCCTATTTTCTGAGGCAGGCTCGTGGTGATTCAGAGATAAGGAATAAATGGCTATAAAACATAACTTTTAATGTTAGAAAAATTAAAATATGCACAATGCAGACCCAACACCCTCAAGGGTATATTAACAAAGGAGTGACAGAGGTAAGAACACTCAAAACAATAAAGGCACACATGTGGGACAAAAGGACCAATAAAAATATATATGTATCCCTATGAAGCCCTAAGGAAGGGAACTATTACACCCTAGCCTAAATAAATGTCTCTCTCGTCTGGCCACTGCTGGGACACCCTTACAGGATGTGGGACGTTCTCCTGCATCATCTCTTCGCAGGATGTTTCTTTATGTTGTTTGATGCCTGTACCCTACCTCATGCTGCTCAACTTAAATACTCTGTATGTTTTTTATTGATTTACCTGGATCTCTGTGAGTATACATTTGGTGCAGCTCTATGAGGTATTTTGTCCGTGTCTCAGTTACAATACTGTTGCATTTTTTCCTTTGGTCTCCGCTTTCCTTATCATCCCCTGATGAGATCCTTTCTGGAGGATGGAAACATGTTGGGATGGGACTTATAGGATTGTATTTAGGGCGAGTGTTTGCAGGGTCAGGCTCCTGCCAGGACTGTCCTTATTGGGGCAACTTTCCTGATTTGTGATTTAGGCTAGGGTGTAATAGTTCCCTTCCTTAGGGCTTCATAGGGATACATATATATTTTTATTGGTCCCTTTGTCCCACATGTGTGCCTTTATTGTTTTGAGTGTTCTTACCTCTGTCACTCCATTGTTAATATACCCTTGAGGGTGTTGGGTCTGCATTGTGCATATTTTAATTTTTCTAACATTAAAAGTTATGTTTTATAGCCATTTATTCCTCTCTCTGGCCTTCAGTTTTGTTTGGCTTTAGAGATATTCGATAGCTTTACTATACCCACTATACCTATGGTTGTTTTTGGTTCTTTTTGTGATTCAGAGATAATGAGATTGGAAAACCCCTTAAAATATGTTTTTTCTATCAAAAATTTTTATGGGACCTTTATTCTTTTTGTAACTCCTGCATAGGCCTTGTTTCAGTCTAACCTACTATTTTATTCAATGGACAGCTAGTGTAGTCTTGCACTAAAGACCATATCAGTTAGAACTAAAGAGAATCCTAAGGAACAAACTGCCATGCTATTAATTTTTTTCCCTCTTCAATTAGCAGCATTTATTTGAACACTGAAAGAATCATCACTTTTAAGTGGTATCTTCTGCATGGCCCACATACTGTTTAACATAGCACATAGTGTTTTCTCCACCATCGCTGTCCTCCCGCTTGTGTGTGGTTTACTCCTAGGCAAATCTGTATATCTTCTTAATTGTTAATTTTAGCCTTCCTAAGATGATGTATTTTTTGCAGATGGCTCATATTACTGTCAGAGCGGCATTATCATTGATAATATATTAATGTCATACGCTGACATGAGGGTTGACTGGTACAGTATATAATTAGTCTGCAGTAACATGATACATTCACTTTTATCTTGCAGACCTTCAAAGTCTAGTAATTTAGAGCTAAGTGCTTTAACTGTATAATATCCAAAGGTCTATTTGTTATTGGAAGTGTTTTTAAAGAGTTTTCTATAGCACACAAAATGGGTTATAATAGTATAATACATATAATAGGTTAGTATTGTTTTTATTTAACTGTCACCATGACATTTATAAAGTGCTCTTAATGTAATTCACTAAACTTGAAGGGAAGTAGGGGGGAGGCAGGCACATGTGGCTTTCCCTTTCCTTTGACCTCAGCCCTGAAAAAGGGGAAAGTTTCATAATTGTAGGTCAACATCATGTATTATTTCCATTATTTCATCCTTGAAAAGCTCAGTTGATGATGCAATACTTGTAATTACTACTTTAGAATATAAGACATCTCTCAACCCATCTAATCTGAGCTGCTTCACTGGATATTTTAATTTCTACCTTGAATTGTAAATTAATATATAACCTCTAAAAATAACAGTGATTAGGTATTATTATTCCTTTTTATATATTTTTTTGATTATGTGGGCTGTGATGCGAATGTTGGTAGTTCACTATAGGGGTTCAATTTCCTTATGTACACATTAAAGAGGATACTGAAGGAGCAGAGTTTGTGTTTTCTGGGAGACCTGTTGAATATAACCGTTTATGAAGCCCTTATAATGGCATTATATTGTTAGAATTTGTAGTCCCCATTGACAAAAGGGTAAACTGCTCTGGAACACAAAAGGCGACATGTATAAATGGGTCTGTGCCAATTTTTTTTGCGTACTTTGAGCCAAAACAACTGTGATGTCCCTGCTCAACAGATGTATGAATAGTCATATGCCAAAACTAGGTGCAGAGTATAGGTGCATAAGACACAACACTTTTGAATGTGCCAAAGTTTGGCATGAAACTGGCATACAAATCCATACCATGACACAGACAAAGTTTGGCGCATAACATTCTTTCATACATACTGTCGTATTCTACACTCCTCTATATCTCTTTAATACTGGTGTGTCGGCGCCACGTACATATGTGTCGCCGAAAATGCTGTTAAAAAAACTACAAATTTTCGAGGACAGCAATTTATCGCACTCTCATTACAGCCAACTTTTGTCTCTCATTTGGTCATTCTAAATCACATTTTCTAATAAAAAAAGATTTACAGGGGAAGTACACTTATGGGCACCAGTCATTAGTATTGCTTCTCTTTATATTGTTGTAGCATCCCAGCTACTGACCATTTCACATGTACAGTCTAATTTATTTATCAATCTATCAATCCATCTGTAAAACCCCTTGCAAAAGGTGGCTATACACAATAGATGAACACGAGCAGGATCGGGAAACCAACCATTCTAATGTGTATGGAGGTGTCCTGACTTATTTATCAGCGGAAGAAAGGATCAGAAATGTCAAATTTTATTCCTTTTGTTTTTAAGAGAGATAACCACCAGCAGGGCTTATTGCCTTTTCCCCAGTGAGAACACATACACGCTGATAGGGGCCCCCAGAGCAGATGAACAGAACAGGGAAAACAGACTGTGAGCCCTGCCGCTTGTCCCCCGAATTTGGCCCTGTCTACTTGCCTGCCTGACCCTAGGTAGTCGGTAACAACTGGGCGGCGGTCCCTACCCTAACTAAGTGAACAAACAGAACAGACAAGACAGACAATGAAAAAAGTGGGTCGTCAAACAAACCGGGTCAGAAACCAGTATGAGCAACGTAGTACAGAAACATGAGGCAGAAAGAATAGTAAGTGGTGAAGCATAAGAAATCAGGAACCAAATGGACAAAGTAAAAAGTGCACCATATATAGCAAAAACCATTGCCGGAAAAGGCTTAAAGCGGGAGGAGGGGTGGAATATATAGGAAGTCAGGGACCCAGTCTAGAGTGTGATTTCACCGGTACCCTGACATAAAGAACACGGCCTGAGTGGTACAGACAGCCATCAATCAACCCTCGTCAATATCACCTGCTGCTCAGCAAAAAGCCAGCAGCAGTAGCAGACGGATGTGGCAGGAGAAAAAGTACAATAAATCATAATAAACAGGGCATCCATTGCTGTGAATTATGGACAGAAGATGTTTCAGAAGCCATGTCGGGCACAGATGCGACACATGCTTGGTCAAAACAATCATGCCTGAGTATGGTGAGAATGAGAGGAAAAGATGTTTTTTGTTGGACAGCTGTTGAGGACTTTTGGATAACTAAAAGGTGCCATAAGTTTTAGATCCACAGATATTTAGTACATGAGGTCTAGTGATGGCAGATGTTAGGAGAAATGAGGATCTAGAATCCTAAATGTTGACATGCTTAATCCTTTTGTACAGCTGTGGACATGCAAGTTGCCAACATTGTTTGGCAGTGGCTTGTATCAATCTCCCATCAAAATAATCATGCATGCTTTGGGAAGGCAGGGGATTTATGGAGAGAGCCATAGGTGAAACAAGTGTAGAGCCAAGAGGGACACTATATCATGTGTATGGCCAGTCTAAATTCTGTTAAAATAATTGTTGCCATATTACCTTTTATAATCTGGACCTTCCATTTTGTGTAAATAAATGCAACTAAGTACAACATGCATTCAACAACAGCCACTGAAAAGCCAGATTTAGAGGACATTTTCATTAAGGAACATAGATGAAAAATATTTTTATATAGTGCATTTTTCAATTTATAATATATCCGATGTTTATAATTGTACAAGTAATTGCACATTTCCAAATTTTGCCATATTATTTCCAAAGTCTACTGCAGTTATACCAGGTACCTTTCTACTAGATGGTTTCAATTATCTAGCCGCGGAATGTTTCAATGTCCCCTCTGATATCAGTGAAATTGTTTACACAGGAATCGGCAGTAAATGTAAATTGCATACATCCAGATGTTATCTGTCCTGATAGCAGACTTTGTTTACCTTGGCAGAGGGTTATACGGCAGATTGCTACCTTCCTCATGAAAACTATTTTTCACTTTAATGGCAGATCATAATAATATCTTCTTTCACACAGGAAAGTAAACCCTTGTCATGTTGTGCCTTTAGTTAGATTCGGCTTCAGAGTCATTTGTAGAACTTCATGGAGTCTTCAAGCAGTGGTCTACTGCAAGACATCTATGGAAGTAGGACAGACACTCAAACTGTACTATTTTTTTAAGACACTGAGAATGTAAAATGTTGTAGTAACATTACCTTTTAATGCTAATTAACCTAAGTTATCGAATGTTCAGGCTTGTGATCAAAATTAACAATGAAGGGGTTGTCCAGTTTGAACATCTCGTTATTGTGCGTGCACTTGACAAGTACATGTGCCTCGACTTCTGTGTTCCCAGGATATGTTTAGGCCAGGGCATTTGCATACAGCACAGGTAACCAAATCTTTGGTCCAGGTGAAGGTAAGCCTAGTTACAACACTTGACCATGATACTAGTTATTAGATATAGCTCTTCACTGGAGATTGGTTCCAAACAGGAAATCTTCCTCCTGTAGCATATAGAAGTGTTTGTTGTAGTTTGTATGAATTGGATGGCTACAATAAAGTTACTCAGAAACGTGACCAAATTATGATGGTGTTTTGCCATAAATGAAAAGTAATACAGTACCATACTGTGGTGGCATATGCCATAGTAGGGAGCCATAAGGACCTTGTGTGCCACCATGCAGATTCTGTGCTACGCCATGTGCATAGGACCCAGGGGACTTTTACAGAGCGAATACATTTAAATCACATCTTGTTTTTGCTCTTGTTCTACTTAACTATTGAATTACAAATTTTCTGCATTCATTAGATGCATAGTGTAAAATTTCACATTAATATCTGAGAACATCTAGTCCTTGACCCTACAGCGATGTTTTTCTGTTCCTGGGGTCAGCAATTATTTGTCTCTCCTGGTCACACGAAGAGCTACAGGCTTCTTGAGCTAGTCTGCCATAATGAGAAGACTATATAATTATATCTACCGTCATAACTATAATAATGAGAGATGTCGCCAGTGGAGTGCTGCCTGGAGTCCTTTTGTATCTACAACTTACAATTTTACCTTGTTTACCACTAAACTGTATAGTCAACTAGAACAGTAGAAGTTGGTGGACAAGTTATGATGGAACATTAATTGTCTTTTACATCAACTATTTGTTCTGTCCTTTTTGCATTTAAATGAATAGGTTATAGTTGTGTGATGTTCTTGTTTTCCCACCAAATAGCATGAAATACAAGTTGACTTGATTTAGTTACTAGACACGTTGTGTTATTATTTTATTTATTTGTGCATTGGTTTGTTGTGTGTTATATAATATATAATGACTTGATATTCTCTAAAAGCTCACGCGGATCACTACATTAATGATGTTCATTCTGTGTTTACCGTTAAATTCTTCTAGTAAAATGAATAATATATCATGAAAGGACACAACATACCAATAAAAATGGTAGAAACATGTTTCATTCGATTTTATTTAAGTGAGATGATCCTGTTCCCTGTAACGGTCTGGAGGTGGATCCTCTGGACCACCGCAGGCAATGGCGTAAGCCCACACCAGGGAGTGGAATCTAAGTGGGTCCCGGTATTCACCAGAGCCCACCGCAAAGTGGGATGGTCTTGCTGCGGCGGGAGTCCACCAGGTCACTACCACTGGCGGGGCTTGCCTGCGGTGGCGGCCAAGGCAAGGTACAGGATCGGCGGGCAGGCTCGTAGTCGGGGACAGGCAGGCGGTCAGGGAAGGCGGCTCGTGAACGTAGACAGGCAGGAGGTCAGGGCAGGCAGCAAGGTTCGTGGTCGGTAAACGTAAGCGGGAGGTTCGGTACACGGTAAGGCAAGACAAGAACACTCTGGGAAGCTTTCTCCAATGGAATATACACCAAGGATCCGGCGAGGGCCGCCAGGAAGAGGCCGGACTTAAATAGAAGCAATGCCCGGCAATGACCAATTACCGGTGCACTGCCCCTTTAAATTTCAAACTGCCGGCGCACGCGCGCCCTAGGGGCGGAGCTGCGCGCCGGGAGACAGAGACAGGCTGAGCAGGAGCGTGGACGGGTAAGTGAACGCCGGCGGGGACGGGGGGGGTGAGCGGTCCCGGAACCCAACGTGCGGGACGGGGCTCCGCTAAGTGTAGGAGCACGGACACGCCTGCGACCCGGGACAGTGGTCGCAGGGGCGTCCGTGACAGTACACCCCCCCTTGGGCCTCCCTCTTGGGCCCCCCTCTCTTACTGGATTGGAGAAATCTTTGGATGAGGCTGCGGTTCAAGATATTCTCCTCCGGCTCCCAAGACCTCTCTTCAGGACCGAACCCCTTCCAGTCCACCAAAAAGTATCTTTTCCCTCTAGTTCTCCTCATGCCCAGATTCTCTTTGACATCGAAGACATTGGGCCCATCAGCCACAGACAGAGGAGGAACAGCCTTCTGGGGGAAAAGCGATTGAGGACCAGGGGTCAAGGGGGTTTCAGTAAGGAGGACATGAAACGACGTTGGGAATTCTCATAGTAGGAGGGAGCCGGGATGGGAGTTTGTAGATACCAGGATTGAAGCGGGGCTGATTGAACCTCAAAGGGTCCCAGGAACGGGGACGGGTCCAGTTTGAGAGAATGCACTATTAAGGTGGACATATCTAGCCGAGAGCACGACACCTTGTCACCTGGGGGAGGAAAAATGGAGGGAGGGATTCTTTCTTTTGTCCGCTTGAAGTTCTTCATGCGCTCAGAGCGTCTGGAGCAGAGACTGACGGGTTTGGGAGCCAAGATGTACTTCATGTCTTGAACCATGTGAGTCACGACGGGGACCTCGGAGGTGGTTGCCAGAGGGAAGAGGAGCGGCGGGGGGGCATTGGCAGGCCATTAACAATGTAGAAGGGGAGACCCCGCGGAGCTCAGGACTTCAGGGAGATATAGAGAAACTCGCCCATGGCAGCAGTTGGACCAATCATCTGTGCCGTGCCGAGACGAAATGGCGAAGAGGTAACATCCCAAGACTGGTTGACGCTCTCCCACCTGGCCGTTTGTCTGTGGGTGGTAGGCAGAAGAGACAGTCGAGCTTCACCTGAAGTGGTTTACACAGGGCTCCGGCCAAACTGGAGACAAACTGAACTCCCCGGTCCGAGATCGAATTGCTGAGGGAGTCCATGTAGACGGAACACGTTGAAGGCAAGAATAAGGAATAGCTCCGCCGACGGGACGGCAGACGGCAGGCCGGCAACGGGAAGAAATGCGCATCTTGGAGAAGCAAATCCGTTATCACCCAAATAATGGTGTTTGCCAAGACGGGGGAGGAGGTCAGTTATAAGCCATAGGAATGTAGACCAGGGTGAGTGGAGATGGGGAAGTGGCTGTAGTAGACCTGCGGCTTGTGAGTGGCGTCTTGTTGTGGGGCACAGGAGTCACAAGACGAAACGAAGTCCTAACATCCTTTTCCAGTTCTGGCCACAATAGAACCGGTGATATCTAGGGGGAAGGTTCTGTCGGGCGCCTGGATCGATCAGGCCACCAGTGAGCATGTCCCATTTTAAGATACGTTCTGTGGAGATAACGGGCGCACATAAGTCCTTCCTGAGGGACCATCCGGAGGTCCCACTGGAAGGCTGCCGGATAAGAAGTTCTGGAAGGAATTATGTGTTCTGAAATTGTATCATCACCCTCCACGTCGGACGACGGGAGAAGGGCGTCAGCTCTCAACATTCTTCTCTGCAGGCGAAAAAGTGGATATGGAAATTGAACCCGGGAAAAGAAGAGCGGGACCACCTAGCCTGGTGTGGTAAGTCGCTGAAGCGTTTGAAGATATGGAGGTTTTAGTGAAGTCCGAGTTGTAGTAGATTAGATACGGGATGGGGAGGAAACGGGCAGCCTCCAGCAGATAGCGCCACTCTTTTCCAGAGACAGTTTTAATGGCCAAGTAGCTCCCGGTCGCCAAATCGTGTAATTCTCTCGGCCGTCAGAGAACGTCTTGGAAAAAGAAGTCCGCACATTAAGTCTTACCCGATGACCCTTTTTGGGTATAAGAACTGCTCGGCTCTCACAGACGAGGGCATCCACTTCCAGCATGAAGGGTTTTGCGGTATCCGGACGTGCAAGGATAGATGCTGTAGAGGAAGGCAGACTTGAGCTCCCTGGGAAAAACGCCTCTTTCCAGACCTTGATGGGCCAGCTGCATGTATGGCTTGTCTTCTTGGGTGAGGGCCACTATCGGGGCACCAGCGTAGAGAAGTGAGGGATGTATTGGCCCGTAGTAGTTGCAGAAGCCCAAGAAGAGCTGTATAGCTCGCCAGGACCGGACTGGGCGTAGCCACTGCTACACGGCTGACAGGTTTCGCTGGATCCATCGTAGGCCTTGGTCAAGAAATGACGTAACCAGAAAAGGGAGGCTAGTCTGATGGAAGAGGCACTTCCTAAGCTTGGCATACAGTGATTCTCCCGGAGACGCTTCAAACACCTGATGGTACATTACTGTGGTGTGGTCTCGATGGGTCGGGTGAGGTACACAGTGATGTATTCAAGGTAGACCACCAGCGAGGAGTTGAGGAAGTCTCTGAAACGAAGTCATTCACGAGCTCTGAACAATGGCAGGCGCAGTTATACAGGTCGAAAGGGATTCACCAGGTACTTAAAGTGCCCATCCCTAGATGTTTGAAGGCGTCTTCCATTCATCGCCCTTGCGGATTTGGCCAAGCTTGTAGGGCCCCTCTCAAATTCAACTTGGAGAAGAGAAGATCCTTGCGCCCTGCAGACTGTGGTCAAAAACAGTTTGTGATCAACGGCATGGGTTACGGTTTTCACAGTGTCTTGTTCGAAACGCGTTAGTTATGCAGGGCCGTAACGGGTACCGTCCTTCTTCTTTACGAAAAAGAAACCCCGCACCGCGGAGGACGAGGACTTCGGATGAACACTTTCCTGAGATTCTCCTGGATGTACTCGGCCAGACATGGCTTGGTAACTCAGGAACGGCCAGTGGGTAGACGCGGGTGCCCAGGGGAGGACTGGTACCCGGCAATAAGTCTGATCGGGCCAATCGTATGGACGATGTGGAGGGAGATTCTCGGCTTGTCTCTCAGAGAACACATCGGCATACTCCAGGTATTCGGATGGCAACCCAGGCAACGGCTCCTGAAGGGTCGAGCGAGATGCAGGAGGGCACGGGAGAGTGCATATCCAAACACGCCCCCGGCAGTGGGACACCCAACGAGTAAACTCTCCAGATGTCCAGTCCAGGATAGGAGGTGGAGCCAGCAGCCATGGGAGTCCGAGGAGGACAGCTGATGAGAGAGCGAGCAAAACACATAGAAGGCTCGTTGCTTTCCTTATGCTGCTCCCCCATGTGGAGAGGGACAGTGGCTGGTGACAAAATGGATGGTTGTCGCTAAGCAGCTCCCCGCTGACGGGATGAAGATGAGAGCCAAGCGGATTGTCTACAAGCGAACCACGGAGCCGATACTGCTTCTCAGAGACTGGTGGATGAAGTTTCTGGCTGCGCCGAATCCAGAAAAAAGCGGAACCTGGAACGAGGTGCACATTCTTGAGACGAACCTGCACCAGGCATCAGCTGACATGGAGAGGGAGAGGAGTTTGCACCTAAGAATGCCTCCTTCCCACAGATCCTAAGGTGAGGAGTTTTCCGCAGGTTGGGGCGCCTGGGACACTTCCTCTTGGTAATGCTTTGGGCTGCCTACTAGTAGAGGCACAAGTTCCTTTGCGTCGCTGGGCCAACTCTTGCTCAGAGAGACGAGCCCGGTCAATCTGCATGGGCTCCTCTGTGGGTGTTGGGGCTGTGGAGCAGGAAACCTCTGGAACACGGTGCCAGGCGGGGTTGGAAAACCGGCGAGTTGGGCTGATTGACCGCTCTTGCCGGAAGTTACTCCTCCAGTTCAAGTGAAGCGTTAAGTCGATGCTGTGGTCGGCTAACCGGATAAGTCACTGATGGAGACGGGGAGGTCTTCTTGCGGCCAAGAGTACTTAACTCGGCTTGAGAGCCCTTTCTGAAGTTGGCGCACAGAGCGGCCTCATTCCATGGACAGTTCCCCCCCCCACCCCCCCCCCCCCCCCCCCCACCCCCCCCAGAGGCCCAAGAGTGTGGAATTGCACCGCGTAGTTCTCCCACAGACAGATCCTCCTGGCGTCAGTTAGGAGGGCTGGTTCTCAGCGGAGGTGCACAAGCTGGTTTACTCGAAGACATTGCGGAACTCACTGAGGACACGACTGAAGGTCTGGGTTCAGTGGATCGTTCCTGTCCCACAAAGGTGTTAGCCCATGCAGGGCTTTCCCGCAGAGCAGTGACCACTAAAGCACTTTAGCACGTTCGGACAGGAAACTGATCTGCAATCAGTCCATGTGCAATAGAGCATTGGGTGATATGAACCCCCTGCAGAGTTCGGGTCTCCGTATCGAACTTAGATGGGACGACAGCCGATGCTTGGGAACCCCTCAGAGCAACAGGGACATGTAGAGGCAGGGACAACCACTGGAGATGGCCGAGGTTTGACTGTCTGCTGGACGGTGATGAGGCTGCATGCACCTGGAGGAGAGTTTGCTCGAGCTGCTGCGCTTGCTGTTGCGATCTGTTGCGATTGCTTGACCACGATGGTGGTGATGTTTGGGGCAACGCTTTGCAAGGGCCACCTTAGTGGGAATTCCACTGGCTGGATACTATACTGTAACGGGTCTGGAGGTGGATCCTCTGGAACACCGCAGGTCGATGCGTAAGAGACCCACACAGGGAGTGGAATCTAGTGGGTCACAGGTATTAACCAGAGCCCGCGCAAGCGGGGATGGTCTTGCTGCGGCGGGTGAGTCCACCAGGTCACTACCACTGGCGGGGCTGTGCCTGCGGGCAGTGGGTATGGCGGCCAAAAAGGCAAGGTACAGGTGGGGCGGGCCCCGGGGCGCCCCAGGCTCATAGTCGCGGTGGGACAGGCAGGCGGTCAGGAAGGCGGGCTGTGGCTCGTGAACGTAGAAGGAAGGGAGGTCAGGGCAGGCAGCAAGGTTCGTGGTCGGTAAATAAGCCGGGAGGTTCGGTACGGTAATAAAGCAAGACAAGAACACTATGGGAAGCTTTCTCCAATGGAACATACATCAAGGATCCGGGAGGGCCGCCAGGGAAGAGGGGCCATACTTAAATAGGAGCAGTGTCCGGCAATGTCAAATACCTCGGCGCCTGCCTTTTAAATTTCAAACATTGCCGGCGCTGCGCGCGCCCTAGAGGGGAGTACGTGCGGGAGACCGGAGGGCACAGGCTGAGCTAGGAGCGTGGCTGGGTGTAATAGACTAGTAGCCTCAAAGGGGACATATCCTGTCCTTGTGGGGGTTCAAATTGATCTTAAAAATATAATAAAAGGTGCACCGAGAAAACTAATACAACATGCCCTGTTCTGTGAAAGTGCCTTTCTTGATTTTATTCACAAAATGGTGGTTTTTTTATACCTCTTTGCAAAATGAGTAGATAAGAAGCATCACATGTAGCTGTCTGGAGGGACTATTGGCCCGTCTTATATATTGGACCACTTCCTCACAGCTTCAGGAATGTCTGAAATCAGGGTGTAAACTTCTGAATAGGCGGCCATCTTGGATTACAGACGATCTATACAAACTATTACAGGTCGGCCATCCATTTTTGTTTAAAACAATATATGACAAAAGATATACATACAGGCTTTAACATGCTGTACTATATAAGTATGTGCCTATTCTGTATATAATATATATATATGTATATGTGTAGTATATACTAACTAATACAATAAAATAGAGACACTAAGGATCACACATATATAATCTTTGTTCCCATCCACAAACAGTCCCCCTTGAAGTCTCTTGTTTCTCATTTTTATCTCTCCCTATCCTCTTTCCCTATTTCCTTCTTTCCCTATTTTGTCTCTTGCGAGACAGTACCTCGCCCGATAAGGGCGGCCCCGACAGTCCTGATACGCCCTAGCTCACCCTACACTTCTATGGTCTAAATTCTTTGATGAGTCGTGTTGGTTTGCAGAGGGGATAGATGACTTTCCGGAGCTTTCTGACTCAATGGTCTTCTGGAATAGTGTCTTAATGTTCACATCATCATAGGTGTCCAGGATATTGGACAGCTGCAAGGCTGTGGTAGTGTCGCTGTATCATGCGAGGCCAGCCGTGGACAACTGTTCATCATGATGGGAGTAGTACTGGTCACAAGCTTTCAAAATAGTTTCCTACAAACAAGGGAGAACACAACAGACAATTAGAGCAAGTATTAGCAACACAATAATATGGCAATACCTATTGGCAAGCATTTCCTGGCCATCCTTAACCATGAAGTTATACACTGCTCCCCAGGGTGATCTATGCCTGAGTTACGCTTTTCTGAGTGATCATTGAGCTTTCTAATGGCCACTGTGACCTTCCCATTCGGTCCTGTGTTATCTGGGATAAATGTACAGCCAGGTTTCTCTGTTTTGGTCCGGTGGACAGTATTATACGGTAGCAGAGATTCAAAACCACACGAGCCATTGGTCCCTTGGCCTTAAAACTCATAGGGGACACCCCTTGGCCTCCTATAGCATCAATATACACATGGGGTCAAAGCTGCCCTTTGGGAGAGGGCTTTCCTTCTCATCCTGGCTCTCACTATGTCAATATCTTCTGACCCTCTACTCAGTATATGGACTCCCAGGGACATATAAAGCCTCCATCAGTCTGCTGAGGGTCTTTCAATAAGCTAGCGTTAGGGACATACTTTCTCCTGGTACTCCCTATAATCGACAGGTTCCTGTTTTTATCAAATCTCATTTCCTAGTGAGTAGAGGTTTCCACTATATCGTCTTTCCATCTTCTTTAAGGCAGGTCTGTGGTCTATACCCCATAGTCTTTCCCTGTGTTCAACCCACAGCACCCAGTAATAGCAAGAGGGTCCCCAGTACTCCTCCATCACACACCAATATATGCATGGGTTCTGACCAAGAGTTAAAGCTACATAACTACTTAACATCCGTAAACGGACAGCATCTGCCTCCTATCCGGGGGCTGGGGCGATCTTGCAGTGTGAAAAGCTGGATCCAGTTGGGCTTTCCTGACCACCTTTGACAGATGTGGTCGTGGTCAGCAGGAATTGGTACGGCCCCTCAAAACCTGTGCTCTAGGGGTTTTTCACACCAAACTTCACGTAGACCAGTCTCCAGGCTGTTGCTTTTGAGCAGCAACGTCTAAGTCTGATTCTGGAATGTAAAACTCAAAATACATTAGCGAAACTCCTTTAACCACTGCAGTTCACATAAGAGGTCATAGCTCATTTTGTTGCTACAACTGCTGAGGGAAATATGCACCTAGCCTTGGGGCACTGCCTAACAGGATTCTTCATAGGAAAGGAGAGCTAACTCGTCCCCGGGCGTGTGCCTGAACTCTAACTCGCTATTGGGCAGGCGGTATGGTCAGGCATGGACTGTTTCTCTTGCCAATTTTTGCGTCCGTGCTTTCAGTGTTCCCGTTCATGTCTCATTGCACTACAGCAGGGCTATAGGCCCGTGCAAGCAGGGTCGACTCCCTATCCATATAGCCCGTTCTTCTTTCGTTCTTCTTGGCTCCCTTCTTTTTCCAAAGCTCCTTTTTCTGCTTCCTCTCTTGTTGTTGCAATTTGCATAGCAGAAAGCATGGATGGAGGGTCTGTGGTTGTTGGGCTCATTGTGTGCTCATAGTGGGTGCACAGTCATCCTTTAGGACTGCTTTCTTTTCCCAGCTTCTGTTCTTCCAGTGGAGCTTGTTCCTGTACATCTTGGCGGCAGTCTCCTTATAGGGTTGGTGTAAGTTTTCTCCTTCACCCACCTGACAGCTGACTTGCTTCCCCTTTCTCACCTCCTGCGGGCCTGTGTGGCTGCTTGGTCAGCCGAGTGCTTTCGTCTTCTGTTATTCAGTTCCCATGTGCCTTGGTTTTCACGTATAGCCACTTTCCGTGAGGCCAGCAGCAGTGCATCCATCAGGACCTGAATGGTTGTCCCATGTTTCACTGATTCCCGCAGCCGTGGAGAATCCTGTGCTTCCACAATAGGTCCACAGTCATGGGCGACCCGAAAGCGTTATCTTGAATACCGTTATTATATGTTGGCCGTTTTCCCTCTGCCAAACGTTCATGCTGCGTCTTCTGGGCTGACTTATGCAATGGCTGACTTCTTGCTTCCAACACTGCGCGTGTGATGTGGGTCACGGCATATCCCGTGTGAAATCGTCTGCACTGTCTGCAAATCTTGGGTCCATCCAACAACAGAACCATATCCGCGGTTCAAAATGAAAAGTCTCCATCTTATGACTTCAAACGCCAATCATGGCTTTTCTTCATGTGCACCGGATTCTTCACATTCCTCTTCATCCTATTCCCCCTTGAGGAAGGGGGAAATTTGGTGGTGGAAAGAAGAAAAACAACAGCGCCAAAAGTGAGTTTTTCCGGCGGAGGAGAGAAAGGCAGAGATGTCCATGGGGCCAGAAAGGAGAGGGGGTGCCGACTACGTATCCCCCTGTTTTCCAGCCATTGGGCTGCAATACGCTTTTAAATGGAAAGGGCTCCCCTTGCACTGGGGCCCGTCTTGGGTAGTCTCCAACTGGTTGTTTTTGGCTTCATGGGGCCGGCTAGAAATCCCCCGGGGATGTCCTTCCCTTTCCCATACAAAGAAATTGAAGGTCTTCTGTAGGCCGGGGGTGCCTAGTGCAGGGCATGGGAATAGCTTTCTTCGCTTCTGGAAGGACTTAAATCTTATCAAGGGGGTAAGGGGGTTGTCTTCACTGCCCACCGAAATTTTACAAGGTGGTATTCCCCGTCTAGGATGGGGGCTTAGGAAAAAAAACGCATCAGGAGCAGGGTCGAGTTCTGCTTGTGGTGTTTTCCTCTTTGTTTTGCGGGGGGCCCGTTCTGCTCTGTTGGTTCAAGCAGTAAGCGGTGGTCTTGGCTGGTAGGTCAGGTCCTCTATGGCGGGGCCACCCCCAAGGAGCGGTTTAAACACAATATCCGCAGGCAGATTGTTCCAATGCCCTTTTTAATAGGCCCAATTTTAAGGTGGTCTTGTCTCAGGCCAACCCATCTTTACTGCTTCTTGTGGGTTCCGCGGCCATCCACAAAGCATGGTCAGCTTTTCCCAGCATGGGCTTCTCAAAGGGGAAGAAAACCTAAAACGAGAACATTGGAAAACGTGATGATATTTTCCGTTTCCCCTTTTTCTGAGTGAAGTCTGTAGTGTAAAGCCTGGTCTGGGGGTCTGTCCCAGCCCCCTTTTTTCAGCTGTTACAACTTCACTTGGAAGAGAGGCCTCATCCTTTGCGGTTTATGAGGGGATTGGCCTTTGGGGCCCCGTCTGTCCCCTGCTTTAACCTTGACAAAACCAAAATTTTTAAATTTTTTTTTTCTGGTATTTTTTTAGGGCATAGGTTGTTTTTTCCAGGGTCCGGAATTTTAAGTTTAAACGACACTTGAACCCGGTGGGAATGTAACATAATTTGGGTTTGGGCCTTCGCCCCCCCCCTTGCGTGAGGCCGTGAGTAAGGGGGTTGCGTAGTAATTCCTAGCCCCCTCCACTGGTCAGCTGAATGTTCCCCGGGGTCTTTCCCCCCGGGGTTGTGCTAGAGTGGGTCGTGGGTGTGCCCCCCGGGGGGCAAGCCCCATTTGCCCGACGTTAGAGCTTAAAAAAACCTTTTTGCACCCCAGTTTGGCCGCCCCACTGTATCCCCTCCCAGTACCCTAGGTTTTCAATGTGGCTGGGTGGGTGGTCCCCCAAAATCCCCAGTATCTGCTTTTTTATTTGGGCATACAAATTTAC